>JACAXG010000038.1:1556608-1724954 GCA_018881555.1 Amblyornis subalaris | reverse complement strand
CATCCCATCCCATCCCATCCCATCCCATCCCATCCCATCCCATCCCATCCCATCCCATCCCATCCCATCCCATCTCTCCCTCCCTGCAGCACCGGAACCTTCCCTGGCTGAGCCACAGGCAGTCCCCTCATTGCCTCCAGTGTGATGCCAGTGCTGCCCCATCCCCTATCCCTTTCCAGGGAGAAGCGACAAGCGGAGACGCAACCGGCCTCCGACTACACTGAGCAGGATGAGGAGCGCCTGAAGCACGAGGGTGAGTTCTGGCCTCAGTGTGGCGGCGGCGGGTTGGGGGAGCACCACTGCTGCGGCATGGTGAGCAGCTCCTTGCTTCCATGCAGCCGAAGGCATCCCACGGAGCGGCGAGCACGAGCGCAAAAACCCGGTGGCCTTGTACATCCTTAAAGATAAGGTGAGAGCCAGTAGCGCCAGTAGTGCGCCAGTAGCATCCTAGCACAGGGTCTCGCACGCGTTCCATGTTTTCCTACTCTTGGCTTTTGGCAGGACTCGCCGGAGGCAGAGGAGGATTCACTGCCCGAGCCCCGCAGCCCAGTTGAGCCAGGTTACACCAGCTCGCCTGTACCAGCGGCCGGTCGCTCGCCGGGCCCGGTGGGGCGTTCGACTCGTCGTTACCATCGCTCGCCAGCTCGCTCGCCCGCCTCGACGCGGACCCACAGGTCACCACCGGGCTCGCCGGCACGATCCCGCGGCGCTCCGCGGCTGCTGCGGACTGCCGGCGTCCACGTCATTCGGGAGCAGGAGGAGGCCAACGCCGTGGAGATCAGTGCCTGAGCAGCGGGGACTGTGCGTGCTTTGGTGGCGGCGTGCAAGCAAACAGGGACACCAGCACGGCCACACTCCCGCCACCGAGCAAGCGGGGACACCGGCACAGCCCCGTTCCCACCACTGGGCATCATTCCGCTCGGCGTAAAGTCACTAATTTCCTATTGATCCCACCCAGAGCCCCCCTCTTCCATCCCCCATCTTCCTGGGGCATCGCTTTAATGGCTTTCTCGCCGGGACGAGTGTGCAGGGAGCGTGCAGAAAGCACACGCGTGTGCAGAGAGAACGTGCAAGCAGTGCACGGAGAGAGTGTGCAAGAGGGTGTGCATGGAGTGTGCAGAGAGAGCGTGCAAGCAGTGCAGGGAGAAAGCATGCATGGAGCGTGCAGGAGGGCACACGGAGCGTGCGCGTAGGGTGCACGGGGGCAGYGTGAGGGTGTGCAGCAAGTGCGCACGCGGTGTGCAAAGAGAGGATGCACAGGGCAYGCAAGAGAACATGTGGAGCACAGGGACAGAACACGCATGGAGCGCGCAGCTGAGACTGCACAGAGCATGTACGGAGTGTGCAGGGTGTGCACTGAACGTGCAGGTAAGACCATGCACGGCCTTTGTGAGCACGCCAGCAGTGGGTGTGCGCTCCGAGCGTGCACAGAGTGTGCAGAGAGAGTCTGTGCAGAGTGTGCATGGAGCACGCAGAGCGAGCGTGCACGCAGGATTTGTATGGGACACGCACGGAGCACGTGGGGAGTGTGCAAAGACTGCGAGGAGAGAGGGTGTGTGCAGTGCTTGCACGGAGCACACACTGAGTGTGCGCGGCGTGTGTGGGAAGAGCGTGCACACAGCGAGCAGCTGAGTGTGCTGAGAGCACAGTGTCGCACAGGGCGCGCGTGGAGCCTGCAGCGAGAATGCAAAGGGCACGTGCGTGGTGCTGGGACAAAGTGTGCGTGGCACACGTGGAAGGAGCGTGCACACAGCAGCTGAGCGTGCTTGGAGCGTGCACGTGCACACAGGGAGCGCGCACACTGCCCGCCCATCGACCGCGCGTGCACACGCCTGTGTGAGATGGCGGTGCCCGCCCGCCGTGGCACACCCGCCATGCGTGGAGCGGGGCACGCACTGCCACACATCTCGCCCAAGGGCGCCCGTGCATCAGGCGGCCTAAACAGGGGGCTCCCTCCTGCCCCCCAGCTCCCCAGCTGCACTGTCCCCTAAACACGGGCTGGAAGCCCTGGCCCGAGCGTTGCCCCTCCGCCGCGCTGGGATTTTCTGTGAAAATCCCCCGGTTTTGGGGCGCACAACGTTGTCTCTCCCCCAGGCCTTCATGGGAAATAGGTTTAGGATGAAAAGCAGAGAGTGGCCGGCCAAGTGAGCCGGGCCCTGGGGTACCCGGGGTGGGTGCCGGGGCACCCCGGAGTGCTCGGGGTGCACTACTAACCAATAAACTAAACATACTACCCGGCCAGTGGTAGCACCCTTGGGTGTCTTTGTGGGATGGGGGCCCCCCAGGTGCGGGGGCAACACAAGAGGCAGCTGACAGTTGGGACCGCACGAGCCCGATGCATCTGGCTGGCACCCAAACTTCAGCTTGAAGAGCTTGGGAGACCTTGGACTATTCCCTCTGGTCCTGATGGTGTCCTCAGCTGAGAGCCCATTTCATCTTAATTTGTCTTCCTCTGAACGTGGTGGAGGAAGGGGGGAATTTATTCTGACTAATTAAATTCATTAACTGCTGGTGTTCCCAACCCCGCTGCCTCYGGGTGCTGCCAGTGCCACCGTGGCTGGGTGCTCCCACTGCCACAGGATAGCTGAGCTGTTTGTGTTCGCCATCACCTGCCCCCCTCGGCATTTCCCGGCCCCCACATCCGGCTATTGTACCCCCCCATCCGGAGGCAGATCCGGCCCC
This sequence comes from Amblyornis subalaris, assembly GCA_018881555.1. Classification (NCBI taxonomy): domain Eukaryota; kingdom Metazoa; phylum Chordata; class Aves; order Passeriformes; family Ptilonorhynchidae; genus Amblyornis; species Amblyornis subalaris. Next base: position 1,722,272 of record JACAXG010000038.1, on the reverse strand, counting down.
GGTGCTGGCAGGGAGGAACCGGGATTTCGAGGGGAAATGGGAAGGCTGGCCGSGGCCGACATGGCGGGCGGCTGGGAGACGGCACTGGGCCTGGGGCTCTGCCTCGCTGCCCTGCACCRCGGAGGTGAGTGCAGCCCACAGTGGGGCAAAATCTCCTTAACTCTGCCCCCTGCCCCGCCCAGAACTGAGACCGTGCCCACTTGGGGCACCCATTGGCATCTCCCTGCCTCCTTGTCACCCTGCAGGCTGCCACCTCCCCAGCGTGGCCACGGCACCCCAAACTCCAGCTGGTAAGGACAACTGGTGGGGGGTGATGCGGGTGAGGGGACCCCAGAAAATCCTGTTTCCCCCACCCACGATGTGCCCTCCCCACCGCAGTGCTGCGGGAAAATTTCCGCCTGCAGCCGGGTGATTTGGTGACTACAGCGGGGCAAGTATTGGAGCTGGATTGTGTCCCCCCCTCGGGGCACCCCGAACCCTACATCACCTGGAAGAAGGATGGGGTGACCTTGGACTTGGTGGGTGGCAGGTACGTGGTCACCAATGGGAAGTTGCAGGTGGCATCGGCGCAACGGAGCGACTCCGGTCTCTACATCTGTGTGGCAGCCAACGCGGCAGGCACCAGGGAGAGCCGAGGGGCCCGTGTCTCTGTCCTGGGTAAGCCGAGGGTCCCCCATGGGTGGTGGGCACGCCACACCCAGCCGTGGTGCCACCTCCTCGATGTCCCCCTGCAGAGAAGCCAGCTATCGTGAGGCACCRGAGCGACGTCGTGGTGGTGGCTGGCAGCACCGTGGAGCTGGGCTGCAGTGCCCAAGGTGACCCCGCCCCACGGGTGCAGTGGCACAAGGAGCGTGGGGACCTGCCCTGGGGCAGGTACGTGGTGGCGGGTGGGGGGGTGTCCCATCCCTGGCGTGGGGATGAGGCTGATGGGGTGCTGGTGACCCGCAGGCACGAGGTGGACCGGGAGCACACTTTGCGCCTCCACGCCGTGACGTCCGCCGACGCCGGCGCCTACGTGTGTACAGCACAGAGCCAGCTGGGCACTGCTGCCGCCACCACCCTCCTCCGTGTGGAGGGTCAGTGGTGGGACCCCCGTGGACTCCACCATCACAGGCACCCAGGGCCATCTCGGGGTTCATGCAAGGGGAGCCACCTAACAGGGTCCATCTCATGGAGTTCATCCAAGGGGGTTGTCCAAGGGCAGTCCGTTCACGGGGGTTCATCCGAGGGCATCCATCATCCATCAAATAAAGGTCCATCCAGCTGAGTCATTTAAGGGGATCCATCAAAGGGGGCACTTCCAAAGGTACGTCCATCTAAAAGCATCCATCCAACAGGATCCATCCAAGCAGGTCCATGTAACGGGATCCATCTAAGGGAATGCATCGAGGTGGGAGTCCATCTAAAGGGATCCATTCAAGAGCACCCACCTAAAGGGGATTCAGCCAACCTGATTTCTCCAAGATGATCCATTTAAGGGGGTCTGAGCAAGGTGGAAGTCCATTAAAGGGGGATAGAAAAAGAGATACCCATCCAAAGGGTCCGTGTAAGAGGGACATGTCACAGGGGTGCATCACGGGGGCCCATCCCATGTCCCCAGGGGCAACACACCAAAGGAGGCCCATCCAAGAGGGGTCCATCCAAGACAGACCCATCAAAGGGTGTCTGTCCAAAGAGGTCCATTTGAGTGGGTCCATCCAGGGAGACATCAAGACCTCCAYGTACAGGTATCTGAGGTGGGTGTCTGGACAGGTACCAGGTGACCTTGGTCCTGCCTGGTGCTGCCATTAGGCTTCTTCTTCCTCGCAGACCGGCTGGTGACGGGCCGGCGGGAGGCTGCACCGCGGGACCTGCTGGCTGTGCGGCTGCACCTGGACAACGGCACTGCGCTGCCCACGGCTGCCGTCCAGCTCCGCTGGCGGGTTGGTGTGATGCTGGGCTGTCCCCGGTGGAGGGGTGGGATGGGACACAGGGGTGAGGCTGGAGACACATCCCCACGTCCCATCTTAACTCACAACCCTTCCCACCCCCTTCAGATGCTGATGCCAGTGCCGGTGCCCGTGGGCTACATGGTGCTGTACCGCAGTCTGCTCCCGGTCACCACCTCCTGGGTCCAGCATGATGCAGGCAGGGAGCTCAGCGCCATCATCCCTGCGCTCCACAGGGGCTACAAGTATGAGTTCAAGGTCCGACCCTACACTGGAGGGACCCAGGGCTCGGACAGCAACATCAGGCATCTCTGGATACCCGAGGAAGGTGCGTGATTTGTCCCCAGGGATGCCTGGGTGGAGGATGGGGAGGTCAGTTGGGGGTGCCAGGGGTCTCAGCATTCCTGTCCCAGCAGTGCCTAGTGCAGCACCCCAGCGTGTCACTGTCGGCCAGGCTGAGACCGGGAATGGCACCGTGGTCGTGAGCTGGGAGCCACCTCCTCCTGAAGCCCACAATGGCATCATCCAGGGCTACCAGGTTTGGGGTGATGGGGTGAGGGGGCAAGGCTGGGGTCTTCTGGCCAAGGAGGGTCCATCCAAGGGGATCCATCCCAGAAGGGAGCCTGTCAAAGGTGGGGGTCTATCCAAAGTGGGAACCATCCAAGGAGTGTATCCAGGAGGGATCTCAACATGGGGGTTCATCCAAAGGGGCCAACCAGGGTGGAGGTCTATCCCACGGCATCTGTCTAGTGGCATCCAAGGGAGTTCATCCAAAGGAGTCCAACCTAGGGGATTCATCCAAGGAGGTCCATCCAAAAGGAGATCCATCAATGGGGGTCCATCCAAGGGGCATTCACACAAGCAGGTCCATCCTAGGGGCATGCAAGGGAGCCCATCCAAAGGGGTCCATCCAAGGGGAATCCATCAAGGAGATTCATCTAAGGGGACCCAACCAAGTGAATGTATCCAAGGTGGATACATCAGTGGGAGTTTAGCAAGGGATGTTCATCCAAAGGGGTCCATCCAAAGGGGTCCATCCAAGGGAGTCCATCCACAGGGGATCCATTAAAGGGGGTCCATCAAGGATAATCATCTAAGAGGACTCATCCTCTTGGTGCCTGCTAGATCTGGTCAACGGGTGAGGGCTGGCAGCGCCCCACCAACAGGACAGTGGACGGAGCCACCCRCCGCCTGGAAACCTTCCCCCCACACCCCGGGGCCGAATTCTGCGTCCAGGTGGCAGCTTTCAACAGCGCGGGGACGGGGGTTCCCAGCAACGCCACCTGCGGTGTCCTGGGTAGGGGACGGAGAGCAAGGTGGGGTGCAGGTGGGGGTCAAGGTGGTGACATGAGGTGACACTGATGGGACCTTTGCAGGGAGGACAGCRGGGAGCAGCAGGGTGGTCCAGGCACTGCAGCAGCCTGCTGTCATCGCAGCCGCTGGCTCCATGCTCTGGTTGGCCTTACTCGCCCTCCTCCTCCTCGTCTGCCAGCGCCGTGCCAGCCAGGATGCTGCAGCTCGCCACAGGTGAGAGGCCGTGGGGCRGGGGACACGGCGGGTCCCTGGTGGGGTGGGGATTGGATGCACTGACAGCAYCTCTTGCCCTGCAGGCTGGTGGCCGGTGACTCGCCATGGCTTGGTGGTCCCTGGAAACCCAGCTGTGCCCCCCGAAACCTCAGCAGCAGCAGCAGCCTCAGCAGCCGACTCCTGGGCAGTGACGGCAGGGACCCCCACCCCTCCAGTGAGTCTCATGGGGGCTGGGACCCCCACCCAGTGCCATGGGACCCCCACCCCTCCCGTGAACCCCAGGGTTGGGACCCCACCTAGTGCCCACTCTCTGCCATGGAACCCCTRCAAAGGGTGTTCTGGGCCCCCCACCAGTACTATGGGATCCCTATCCATCCCACATGATACCATTGGACCCCCACTCAGTTCCATGGAACCCCTGACCTGCTGCCACAGGACCCCCAACCCTCACAGAGTGCTATGGGACCAGCAAAGTGTGCCCAAGACCCCCACCCTATGCCTGGGACCCCCAGTGCTATGAGACCCCCACCTCAGTACCCCCCACGGCCTGTCTGCAGCCAGCAAGGACTTGAGGACACACAGACACAAGGACAGAGGRGACAAGGGACACACAGCCCAAAACCCATGGGTGCCCTAACCTCTCTTACTTTTCCAGCCCTCTCCTTGGAGCCGCCAAGCCTTGGCCCCCCCACGCCCCCCATCCACAGCAGCCTCCGTGGGGGGCACCCGCCGCCCCTCGGGGACATGGGGTGCTGCGGTGGGGGGCACCCCGGGGTGCACACCTCACCCAGCACCCCAAACCCAGCACCCTGGGAGCGTGTTTGCAAGAGAGGTGGGTACGAGGGGCACATGAGGGGACACGGGGGACACCAGGGAGATGGCCCATGGCTCTGTGTCCCCCATTCCCCACGCAGAGCTGCATCAAGTGCACAGCACCCCGGTGCTCGCAGCTGGCCCCAGCCACGTCCCTGTCACTGGAAGCGGAGGCGAGTGGGGAGTAGATTTTGGGCTGGCAGCCAGGCAGCCTGGGCAAAGGGGACATGAGGGTGACACCGCCGCTGCAGTGATGGACAGCAGGGACCGACGGCTGCCGGTCTTCAGCTCTCCAAAACCACACCGGGGCAGCACTGCGCTGTCCTCCGGTGTAACCAGGTCACCGGTGACGCCCCCGAGACCACCCCATGCCTGGCACCCGCCAGTGACAAGGTGAGCCTGGGTGTCCCCAYCCAGATGGGTGCCCTGCAACACAAYCCTGTGCTGCAAAACCCAATATGTCCCTTGCACCTACAGGTCCCCGGCCTCTGTGTACCCCAGGGACACATCTCTGGTGACCAGACACCCCAAGGACATGTCCYCAACCACTGGGATCCCCAGGGACACATCTCCAGCCACCCGATACCCCAGGGACACATCCCCAGTCACYGAGAGCCCCASGGACATGTCACCAGCCACCAGGAAGCCTGGGGACATGTTCCTGGCCACTGAACACCCCAAGGACATGTTACTGGCCAGCAGGCATCCTAAGGATGTGTCCTCAGTCCCCAGGCACCCCAGGGACATGTCACCAGCCACCAGGCACCGCAAGGACCCATCACCAGCAACCAAGCACCAGAGGGACACAGTCTTGGCCATCAGGCACCCTGAGGACCAATCCCTGGTCACCAGATGCCCCAGAGACCCATCACCAGTGGCCAAATGCCAGAGGGACATGTCACCATCCACCAGGCACCCCAAGGACATGCCTCCAGCCAGCAGGCACCCAAAGGACACATCTCCAGGCACCARGCTTCCCCAGGAGATGTCCCCAGCCACTAGGCACTGCAGGGACAAGTTCCTRGCCTCCAGGTATGCCAAGGACATGTCCCCAGCCAACGGGGACCCCAGGGACACATCCCCAGTCACCAGGCACCCTGAGGAGATGTCACCAGTCTCTGAGCACCACAGGGACAAGTTCTTGGGCACCAGGTACGTCAAGGGCATGTCTTGGGCCACCAGCCACCCCAGGGACCCATCACTGGTGAGCATGTACTCAAGGGACATTTTCCTGTGCAGCAGGTACCCTGAAAACATGTCACCAGCAATGAGGCATCCCAAGGACACATCCCCAGCCACTGGGCACTCCAGGGACACATCCCCAGTCACCAGGCATACCAAAGAGGTGTCCCCAGTCACTGGTCACCGGAAGGACATGTTCTTAGGCACCAGGTACCCCAAGAACATGTCCCCAACCACCAGCCACACCAGGGACACGTCACTGGAGACCAGGCACCCAAGGGATATATTCTTTGGTACCAGGTACCCCAAGGACACATCCCCAGCCACCAGACACCCAAGGGACAGGTCCCCGGCCACTGAGCGCCTCTCACTGGCGTTCAGCGACGCGGTCCTCACACAACAGCAGGTGGCTGAGGACCTGGAGATGGACCAGGACACCACCTGCAGCAGGTATCCCCCATCCCCTGGGACACTCCCGTGATGGCAGCATCCCCCGGTGCCAGCAGTGCCCACACTGCATTCCCCACAGACTCCCAGAACCAGCCACACCACAGTCCTTCTCCCCACTGCACACCTACGGCTACATCTACGGGCCACCAGCCTCCGAGCTAGGCGAGGAGGAGGAGGGGGAGGATGAGGAGGAAGAAGAAGAGGAGGAGGAGGAGGAGGAAGAGCGCACAGCGACGAGGGGCTCGCCGGGAGGGTCTCTGCTGAACGGCTGGGGGTCTGTCTCGGAGGACAACTTTGCCAGCGCCCGCTGCAGCTTGGTGAGCTCCTGCGACGGCTCCTTCCTCCTGGACGCCAGCTTCGCCCGGGCGCTGGCTGTGGCCGTCGATGGCCTCTGCTACAGCCTCGAGGACACTGATGGGGCCTACGAGGGTGAGTGAAGGCTCCCCCTCTCTGACCCTCAGCATCGTCACCTCCTCCGGGAAGGTGGTTCTGTCGTGACACCCTGGTGGTGCCTTCTCCCCTGCAGGTCCCTCACTGCCACCATCACCCTTGGAGCGGGTCTTCCCACCCGGGGACCCCACCACCACCTGGGACTGGTGGACAGGGCTGGAGACCCCACAAAGAATAGGGCTGGAGGCCCCACAGAGAATTGGCACAGAGGCGGCCATGAACGGTAGCTCACAGAATGGTGCGTAGTGCCCCGGCGTCAGGGTGGTGGGCACTGGGGGTGGTGAGGAGTGTCATCTCTGGCAGGGTGTTGGAAAATGTTTCTTTTTCTTTCCAGGTGGCCAGGGGTTGGGGACTGGCAGCCCCTGGGCCAGGGCAAGTGGTGAGCCGGGGACAGGAGGGACAGGAGYGTGGCGGTCCCCAAGGTGCAGGACRCAGCAAGGCCAGAATCCCCTTGGCTCAGCTAAAACCCAGCTTTATTAGGCAGTTTCCCAAAAAGGGGCTTTTTACTAGGAAAAGCCACCCACAAAGGGTGGGTGGCACCAAGGTGGGTGGGTGTCCCTCCTTATTCAGTGTTCTTGTCCTTCCCAAGCGTCCTCCTTCCTCCATGGCATCCCCATCCCTCCTCAGTGTCCCCATCCCTTCCCAAATTCCTCATTCCTCCCCAGCATCCTCATCCTCCGCAATGGTCTGCATCCCCTCCAAGTGTCCTTGTCCCTTCTCAGTGTCCTCCTCCTTTCCCTACATCCTCAGCCCCCTGACAACCCTTGTTCAGCCCAAGCACTGTTGTCCACCCCAAGTGTCCTTGTCTTTCCCTAGGGTTGTTGTCCCCCTGACCATCCCCATCCCCACTGACCATTCGCATTCCTTCCAACTGTCCTTGTGCTTTCTGATAGTTYATGTCCTTCCTCAGCATCCTTGTCCCTCCCAAGCGTTTTCATCCTTCTCAAGCCACCTGAGTGGCCTGGTGCTCCCTCCGAGTCTCCTTGTCCTTCCTAACCATCCTCATTCCTCAGGACCTCCCGAGTGTCCTCGTCCTTCATCAATTATTTTGTCCCTCATGCCAAGCGTCCTTGTCCTTTCCCACTGTCCTCATCCCCCTGCAACCATCCTCCTTGTCTCTCACTACTGTCCTTTTCCCTCCCAAGCAACCTTGTTTTTCCCAAGTGTCCTCTTCCCCCCAGCAATCCTCAATACCTGGAAATCCTTGTCTTTCCTCCTTCCCTCCAGGCATCCTTGCCCCCCAGCCTTTCTTGTCCCTCACCAGCACCCTCATCCATCTGCAGTGACATTGTCCATTCCGTGTAATCTTGTCCCCCAACTGTCCCCATCCCTTTCGATGACCTCACCCCTCCCAGACCTCCTTGTCCTTTCCCAACATCCTTGTTCCTCCCAACTGTCCTTGTCCCCAGGATCCTTGCCCCACTTAAGCATCATCCTCATCCCTCCCCAGCGTCCTCATCCCTCCCCCGCATTCTCATCCCTCCCAACTGCCTCTGGCCCCAGGGTCCTTGTCCTTCCCMGAGCATCCTCCTTGTCCCTTCTGAGCATCCTTGTCCCTCCCCAGGGTCCTCATCCCTTGTGACTGCCCTTGCCCACCCCCGAGCGTCCCTGTCCCCCCTCACGCTGATGCCCGCTGGCCGCGAGCTCTGTGCAACCCTATTTCCATGGAGCCGCTCAGAAATTAAAGAACATCTCTCCATGTGCCCTGTGTTCTCATCCCCGTGTCCCCAACTCTGTCATCGACTCCCCCTCCCTTTATCGCTTCTCCTGCGACGGGCAGGGAAGCGGGGCCCCTGGGCGGCGGCAGTGGCCGGTCCCCTCGCCGCGGTCCCCCGGCGTCCGGCTGCGCCCCGAGCCGTGGCCGCGGGAGCTGGTGGAGCCGCGGGACGAGACGCTGCCTGTGGTGGAGCAGCTGCCAGACACCTGCCCGCGGGGCAGGCAGGAGGGTTTGCTGTAGGGGATGACCTCGTCTGCAGGGGAGAGAACAAGGTTGGGGCTCGGCAGAGACACCCCCAAGCCCTCTGTCACGCAGTCGGTGGGTCTGGCTTACCGCCGCGGGGCGGGCGATGGGTGACCCTGCGCTCGGCCCCGCTTGGCTCCAGCTCSGGAGAGGGGCTGGGGGTCTCGCCCGGCGGCGGCAGCGGCGGCGGAGGCAGGTCTGCGGCAGAGAGGGAGGAGAGGGCTGAAGTCGCCTGAGCTCCGCTGAACTCCCGATCTTTTCCTCCCACTCACCTCCCATCTGCTTTTCCGGGCGGTAGCGGCTGCATTTGGGCTTCAGGCGACTTTTGGGTATCACCCCGCGGGGTTTCCCTGGGGGGGGATGGCAGCGTCAGCCCCCCCATAGCCAGTGAGGCCCCCACCCACCCAAACTGCTCCCTCAGGGCTCACCTGTGCCAGGAGGGCAGCGGGCTCGGGGTGAGTGGCCCTCGCTGGCATCTGGAGTCATGGAGGGACTGGGTGCCTGTGGGGGGATGCTGATGCCATGGGGGGGTCTCCTGGCAAAGAGGGGGGTGGAGTGAAGTCAGGGTGGGGGGAGTTGGGTGGGGGCTTGGTGGCCACCACGGTGCTGCCACAAGCCCTCTAGAGCTGTGCCAGAGCCAGGGGAAGACACGGGGTATTGTCACAGCTGGATGGCACTGGTGTAGGTGGGCTGAAGCATCACAGCTGGAGAGAAGTGCCACAGCTGGAGAGAAGTGCCACAGCTGGCTCACAGCCACACAGCTGGGCTGGCAAAGGGGAGCTGGATGAGTGCAGTGCCACAGCTGGGGGAGGACCACAGCCTGGCAAGGTTGTGATAGCATGGCTGGCCTTCAAGAGCACATCTGGAGCACAACTGGAAAGCGGCTGCTTGGCTGGATTACAACCACACAGCTGGATCGTGGCACAGTTGGATTGCAGTRGCACAGCTGGATCACCACACATCTGGATTGCAACCACACTGGTAGATTGCAGCTGCACAGCTAAATCATGACACAGCTGGATCATAGCACAACTGGATTGCAACCATGCAGCTTGATTGCAGCTGCACAGCTGGAGTACCGTGACTTGCCAGCATTGTGATGGCACAGCTGGATCATGGCAGAGCTGGGTCACGACAGCACAGCTGGATGGGTCCCATGATGGCCCACCTGGCTCGTGATGATGTAGCCGTATCGCAGCATCCCAGTCAGCCCACAACGTCACAGATGTGCCAGAACACAGCTGGAGAGCAGGGGTGGATGGTGACACCATGGATGGATCACAAAGGGACACCTGGACCATGGTAGGACATCCCGACTCCATTGGGACATCCAGMCCCCAATGGCATGGCCAGACCATGGTGACACAGCAGGACCAGATCACAATAACGTGGCTGGATTGCGATGGGACACCCAGACAGTGGCGGGACATCCAGACCCTGACCCAGAGTCCAGAGGCAAGGCCAGACTATGGTGGAACAGTGGGACTGGATCATGAAAACATGACCGGACATGACATCCAGACCTCAATGGGACACCTGGACCTCAGATGACGCACCTGGACCTCAGTGGCATGGCTGGACCATGACAGCACAGCACAGCCAAATGGTGACAAAATGGCTGGGTTATGATGGAACATCTGGACCATGGTGGGGCATCTGGACCCCAACAGGACATCTGGACCCCTATGAGACACCTGGACCCCAATGACACAGTTGRACCATGATGGCATGGCAGGGCTGGATAGTGACAACACGACTGAATCACGATGGAACACCCGGGCCGTGCTGGAACATCTGGACCTCGATGGGACATCTGGACCCCTATGGGACATCCAGACCCCAATGGCATGGCCATACCAAGCAAGGCCCATCTCCTACCGGGGCAGGCGGGAGCTATCGAAGTCGCGGAGGCGAGGGATGTCCTCCGTGGTGCGAGGTGATGGCGTCAGCGTGGCCGTGGAACGGCAGCCGGAGGAGGTGGTGGGTGAGGATGCAGCAGTGGCACAGGGGATGTCCTCACCAGGGTACCACACCTCCATCCCCAGCCTGCAGGGTGGAGACCACAGGGTAGGTGCTGGGAGCAGCATGCCCAGCCCCCAAACCCCCACACTCACCCTCTGGCTGCCTCTTCCTCTTCATMCTCCTCTTCCTCCTCCTTCTCCTCCTCCTGGGCACACTGGCTGAGCTCGCTAGCTGAGGGTGGTGGGGGCAGCAGCTCTGTCCAGCTCACTGCTGGTGGTTTCACCGCTTGCCCCAGCTTTGCTTTRGCCCCTGCACCAAGGAGGGATGCTGGGGGAGCTGTGGGGAGGGCACTGCACCACCAGCACCCATGCGTGCCCCCACCCACCCGACTACCCTACCGTGCTCAGCCCGTCCACGGGGCACCTGGGAGGCCGCAGCGTCTGTCAGCTGGGGACCTCCCCCAGGATAGGAGGTCCCATACTGCGAGAAGGGACGGGGGAAGGTGCAGAGCTCCTCACTGTCCACCTCGATGGTGCTGTAAACCGGCCCMTCGCCAGCCCCTGCCGCAAACTGCTCTGTCTGGGCGATGTAACGGGTGATGCCAGCATCTGCGGAGGGCGACCAGCACCATCAGGGCTGATCGTGACCCCCTCAATCAGAGCCACCCATCCCCATGCTGACCCCTCACCGTTGTAGTATCTCTCGGTGCTCCCCAAGCAACCGGCAGCACTGGCTGTGCCGCCACCGCGCCACGCATCCGCCAGCCACGGGTAACCACCGCCAGCGGCTGCCCTGCAAGAGAGCGGGGTGAAGGGATGCCTGTGGTCAGCCCTGGGGCTCCTGGGGAGTCAGGGGATACCGGGGGTTACCTGGGACTGCTGCGCACTGGAGCCGGGAAGGCGACTGTGGAAAGAGATGGGGGTGAGGGCAGCGAGAGGCCGTACCGGGACCCCGCAGCGCCTATGGGCTTACCGGTGGGTGTGTAGGCAAAGGATGCTGCAAAGAGAGGGGCAGTGGGTGGCTGATGGGTGATGGGTGAGGGGYGAGGGGTCCCAGGGGAAGCACCCCCCTGTACCAGTGAAGTGGCTGAGCTCCTTCTTCCTCCGGCGGCGGCTGTAGAGCCAAGCAGCGAAGGCAGCGAGAACRACCCAGCAAGCCCCACCGACGCCAGCAATGAAGGCCGGCTGCCTGGCTACCTCGGCTAAATGCTCAGCCAAGCTGCTCCCACCCGCTGGCCCCGCATCCCGCTCCGCCAGGGGGGCTGCAAGTGACACAGGAAAGAGGGACACACGGGGGGGGTGCCGAGGAGCCATCCCCAGCACCGCAGTGGGTGACCCCACCATCCCCCACCCATGGGTGCAGTGGTGACAATGAGGGACTCACCGATGCGGATGGGRACAGGGGCGCTGCGGGCACCCACACCGGCGCCGGTGGCAGCRGCAACTTCAGCGTGGTAAGGGACCCCGGGGACTAGTCCCCGCAGCACTGTCGCCAGCACCGTCCCCTCCACGCTCTGGTTGATGTGGAAGCGGCTCTCATTGCCCAAGCACCAAATCTGGTAGGGGGCAGGGGGAAAATATTGGGGGACATCCATAAGGGCACCATGACATGATGCCATGAGTGGACAGAGGGGCCCTGCCACATCCCTGCCACTGTCCACCCTTACCCGGTAATCACGGATGACACCGTTCTGCTCGGCCGGCGGTGGTGGCTGCCACGAGATGCGGACACTGGTGCCATTCCCAGCCACACTGACAGCTCGCGGTGGGGCGCTGGGGGCTGCCAGTGGGGGACACATGGGGCATCACCTCCAGGTTGTCCCAGGGGACCCACACCATCCCCTCCATCCCCACGCTCACCCGCCTCGGGGGTGCGCAGAGCGTGCACAGCACTGTCGGGACCGTGGAGGTGATGAAAGTAGGGTCGGACCTTGACCTCGTAGTCCTGGCCCCGGCGCAGCTCGGTGAGCAGGGCCCCCCGCTCGCCGGGCGCCCACACCGCCCGCGCCTCCTCCCAGCGCCCGCCGCGCTGCCGGTACAGCACCCGGTAGCCCTGAAGGAAGGGTGCTTGGCGCTCCACCTGAGGACCSGAGAGAAGGGTGGGATGGGGGGATGCTCGGCACTGGGACCCCTGTACCGGTAGCAGGCTCAGCACTCACAGTCCAGGAGAGGCGAACGGCGCCCAGTGGCAGCACCACAGGTTCCTGCAGGTGCACGGCCACTTGTGCCAGCTCCTGCTGCACCTGCTCAGGATCCAGCCCTTGCTGCATGGGATTGGTGTCCGCTGGAAACRTGAGAGGGTGGAGGGTCCATGGATATCTCCACTGGTGTCACCAAGTGAAGAGGCCATGGTGACACCACATTCCCWTGGTGGGGTCCATGGGAAACTCCAYTGGCATCACTGGGCAAGGATGGACCCAAAGATTTTGGGTGCATGGACATTGGTGTCACCAAGTGGGGATGGACTCAAGGCTTGCGGGTTCATGAACACCTCCACTGGTGTCACCAAGTGGGGATGGGCCCAAGGGTGGTGGGTTCATGAACACCTCCATTGGTGTCACGAAGTGGGGATGGACCCAAGGGTGGTGGGTTCATGGACACCTCCACCGATGTCACCGCTGGGTCTCACCTTGGGTGCGCACAGGCTCCGAGACGCCGCTGGGGTCACTGAGCCCGTAGCCATTGACCGCCCGCACCAAGAAGAGGTAAACGGTGTCGGGGACGAGGCCGCTCACCGTGTGGGTCTCACTCTCCACGTCAGCTGCCACCGTCTGCCATGGGCCACCTGCTGCCTGGCTGCCAGGGGACAGGGGTGACTCGTGACAGGGTGGTATCGGGCCCCCACATCATCCCTGCAGCCAGAGAAGAGGCTTGTGTGATACCTGAAAGCCTCCACTATGTAAGAGGTGACATCAGTGGCACTKCTGTCCTCGTTCCCTTTCCAGCTCAGGGTGACACTGCTTTTGGTAACGTTGGTGACCACAGGGGTGGAGGGTGGCCCAGGGAGGACACCAGGTGCAGGAGAAGGCAGGGAGAGGTTGGATTCATCACCTGCAGGGAGATGCATGGAGGTCTGGAGTGGCTTTGTCCCCGGTGCCACGGTGTACCTGCTGCAGTGACATCTCCATGACCCACCTTGTACRTCCAGGGAGCTGATCCAGCGTGTCTCGCCTGCCGGGCTGGTGGCCACACACTCGTAGAGCCCGGAGTCTCTCAACTGCGGGGGGAAGAGCTCCTGCCCCATCACCCTGAGCATCCGTCACCTCGGCACCCACCGCCCTGAGCACCCACCACCCTGTGTACCCACCACCCCAAGCCCCAGCACTGCTCGTACCCACCACCCTTTGCATCCACCACCCTGAGCACCCAGCTCCCTTCCACCCCTTGCACCCACTGCTCCTCTGCCTCCCTGCAGTACCCCCATGGGTGCCCCTGCCGGGGCCGGCTCACCCGGAGGCCGGTGATCTGCAGGGTGCCATTCTCCAGCAGGCTGGCACGGGGCTGGGCACCTACCAGGGCACTGCCGTCCTTCAGCCACCCCACGCTGCCCAGGGGGTCATGGGCCCCCGCTCCGCAGGGCAGCCGCACTGTGGCCCCCACTGGCAGCACTGTCCGGTTAGCAGGGAGGGGGCTGACCACCGGTGGGCGGAGTTCAGTGGGAGCTACAGGGAGAAAATCGGGAATTGCTGGGTGGTGGGTGGGTGTCACTCATGCACCGAATGTGCTGGCTCTCCACTGGCACTGGACTTACCCCCCATCACCTCCAGGCCTGCTCTGGCCAGGAYGCTGCCAGCCACGCTGATGGCCTGGCACAGGTAGTGGCCGGCATCACTGGGCTGGACGTTGAYGATGGTCATGGCACCGCTGGGGCTCACCCAAACACGGCTGGAAGGGAYTGGGGGCTGGCCCGGGAACAGCAGGGTCTGGGGAGGGAGTGAGTGGCATGAGTGGGGTAATGAGGGAAGTGTGGGATGGGATGGGGACAGGGTTAAGGATGGGAATGGGAATGAAATTGGGGACAGCGATGGGGATGGGGATGGGATGGGAATTGGGATGGGGATTGTGATGATAACGGGGATGAGATGGAACAGAAGTGATGATTGGATTAGGATGAGGATGGAATGGGGACATGGACAGTGGAGTGATTGGGATGAGGATGGGGCTGTGATTGGGTCTGGGGTCAAGGACAAGGACAGGGAAGGAGACAGACCTGGCTCCCCTCCTTCTGCCAGAAGACRGCGGGGGGTGGGTTGCCCTTGCTCTGGCACTGGAAGGTCACGCTCTGGCCAGGGGTGACAGCTTGGTCGCGGGGCCCGGTGACAAGCTGGGGGGGGACTGCCGCAGGGTGGGGAGAGACAAGGGCTTGTCTGGGCACTCCACCAGCACCCAAGGGTGCTCCCCAGGGTCCCCCTTACCGTGCACGGTGAGGGTGCCCGATGCCTCCGACCTGCCCACGCTGTTATCGGCCACGCAGGTGTAGGTGCCCTGGTCCTCCACCCGCAGCCGGCTGATCCGGAGGGTGTTGTCCGGCAGCACCTCCCACCTGGGGGAACCCCGCAAGGCTGCGGCACCAGCAGAGTGCCGGGGCACCAGGAGGGCATAAGGTGCCATGGGGTTGGGATGCAGTGAGGATGCGGAATGTGATGGGAATGCGGGATGTGATGGGTACAATGGACATCTGGGATGCAAGGAAAACGGGACATGCAATGGGGATGTGAAATGTGGTGGAGATGGGGGATGCAAYGGGGATGTGGGATGTGGTGAGGATATGGGATGTGACGGGGATATGGGATGCGATGAGAATGTGGGATGCAAAGGAGACGCAGGATGCAATGAGGATTTGAGATGCAATGGGGATGTGGRATGTGGTGGAGATGTGATGTGATGGGGATGTGCAATGCAATCGGGATGCAGGATGTGCTGAGGATGGAGGATGCGCCAGGGTTATGGGATGCGATGGGGATACTCGATGCCATGAGGATGCCAGGTGCTCCAACGCACCAGGCTGGCACACAGTGATGCCACCCGGCTGCACCACAGAGCCCTGGCGGGCCCTGGTGCCCCTCAGCAGCCTCCTCTGCCCCACTCACCTTCCCAGGGGCATTTCGCCCTCCTCCTTGCGCCAGCGCGCTGCCGGCTGGGGATCCCCCACCGCCTCGCAGGCAAACTCCGCCRTCCCCTCCAGCAGCACCACCTGGTTGCGGGGCCTCTTGCCAAATGCYGGGCGCTCTGCGGGGCAGCCATCAGTCCCACCAAGATGGTACCCACCCCCCCAACACCCCAAAAATTAAATCCCCACGCACCAAAGACAACCAGCTCGGCCGGCTCGCTGTCCCTCTCCCCTACCACATTGGTGGCCACGCACACGTAGACGCCAGCATCGCTCTTGTGAGTACTGGCCACCATCAGCTTCCCACCRCGGATCTGTGGGARGTACAGCTCATCCCACATCCCCATCACATCCCACATCCCTACCACATCCCACATCTGCACTGCATCCCACATGCCCACCACATCCCACATTCCTACTGCATCCCAGATCTGCGCTGCATCCCACATCCCCATCACACCCCACATCCCCACTTCGTCCTGCACCCCATTGCATCTGATAACGCTATCACATCCCACACCCCCATTGCATGCACACCTGCATCACATCCCCCATCCCCATCAAATTCCGCATCCCCATTGCATCCTGCATCTCCGTTGCATCTCACATCCCCATCACATCCCATATCCTCATTGCATCTCACATTCCCATCGCACCCACACTCTCACCACGTCCCATATTTCCGTTGCATCCCAACTCTCTGATGCATCCCATATCCCCATCCCATCCTACATCTCCATCTCACCCTGTATCCATCACATCCCACATCCAACTCTCTGCTGCACCCCACATCACCATCACATCCCCACTGCATCACACCCTCATCACATCCCACATCCTATCACATCCTCACTACATCCCACATCCCCATTGCACCCACATCCTCATCACATATCTCCATTGCATTCCGAATCTCTGTTGCATCCCTGATCCCCATCACACCCCCCATCTCCATCGCATTCCAGATCCTCATTGCGTCCTGCATCCTCACTGCCCCCACGTTCCCATCGTAYCCCACATCCCCATCGCACCCTGTATCCCGACCACATTCCACATSTCCACTCACCCCGGGTTTGGCCCCCACCCCTCACCGTCAGGCGCTCGTCCTTGTCGCTGAGCCGGACTCCGTTCTTCTTCCAGGAGACGCTGGGCTCGGGATGGCCGCGGGGCGGGACGCACTCCAGCACGGCCGGTTCTCCCGCCGCCACCACCACGTCCCCAGGGGGCTGCCGGAAATCGTCCCGCAGCACTGCGGGGACACGCCGCCCTCAGCTGCCCAGCCCCGCACCTCCGTGCCGCGGGCAGCACCGGGGGCATCATCCGCATCGGCTCGAATTGGCATCAACAGATTTTAATTTATCTTTATCGATTTTACTTGATTTTCAAACACTYTCAATTGTTTTCATTTGTTCTCGCTTATTTTCATGTATTTCCAATTATATTCGCGTCTGAATTTCTTTTACCACGTTTTCGTTTGTTTTCACTTCTTTTCAATTACTTCCAATTTTTTCATTCTTTCATTTTCATTTCTCTTCACTAATTTGCACTTATTTTATTTTTTCATTTATTTTCACTTGCTCTCAGTTATTTTCACTTCCTTTCTCTTTTTCCCACATTTTAATTTCTTTCCTGTTATTTACATGCATTTTCACTTACTTTTCCTTCCTTACTCTATTTTCACTTTTCAAAAATTTATTTTCACTTAGTTTCTTTTATTTTCAATTAGTTTAATTTATTTCCAATATTTCTCGCTTCTTTAAATTTATTTCCGTTTCTTTTCACTTATTTATTTCCAATTATTTGCCCTTGTTTTCCCTTATTTTCATTTATTTTCCCCTCTTTTCCCTTGGCAGCACCGGCTCCGGAATGTGAAAGCCCCTCGTCCCACAGCCAGCGGGGCGGGTCGGGCTCAGGGGTGATACCAGAACCCCAATTTCCCCTCCCAAATCCCAGCCCTCCCGGCCCTGCTCAGGACTCACCGGCCACCTCCAGGGAAGCGTTCCGGCTGGTGGCCTCCCCCAGGTAATTCCTGGCCACGCAGACATAGACCCCCTCGTCGGGCTTGCCCCGCCGCCCGTGCAGGATGCGGAGGAAGAAGAGGGACCCGCCCGGGAGGAGGGTGCGGTGCGAGCGGGGATCCTCCCGGTCYGTCTCCACCCGCTCCCCGTCCTTGTACCACTCCACCGCCGGCGTCGGGCGCCCCTCGGCCTTGCAGCTCAGCGTGGCCGGTTCCCCCTTGGACACCAGGAGATCCGTGGGGTGCTCCACGATGCGGGGGGCCATGTCCTCCAGCTGAACGTGGGATCCTGCGGGAAAATAGGAGGGGTAGGGAGGGGGCTCTGGGAGCCCGAGCATCCTTGGGCTGTGTGGCGCTTTCCCGGCTCCAGCCCCTGCTTTGCTGGGAAGGCAGGGGGTGAGATGAAGTGTGGCCAGGTCTCAGCACAGTGTATCCCGCTCTGCCCCATCCCAGGGTGCCAGTGGGGAGGGAGTAGGATCGGGAAGGTGTCAGGCCAGGCCAGTGGGACAAAGCAGCTTTGATCCCAGTGATGCTGTTTTCCACTCAGTTTCCAACTGGGCATCCCTGAGGAAATGGGGTTGGGGCTAAATTCTCCCCAAACAGGGATTTTTCYATCAGCTGCAAGTGCTGATTTTCTGTAGCGGAGCTGGTAATTTTGGGTTGCAGAGAACGCTTAAGTTTTAAATAGCCCCACCTTGAGGTTGTGGGGCTGTTCCATAAAAATCCCCCTGCTAGGGCATGGGAATTACGGGATGCTCATTAATGCTGGCATAATTAATGCTCATTAATGCTGGGGCCGGCTGGGCTGAACCACGCGCGTCCCCAGCGCTGCCTGGGGTGGCTTGGCAGGTCTGTCCCCAAGGGTCACCGCTGGCCCAGCGGCACAGGCACTCAGCACTGCCCGGCCAGCCACCTCCAGGTGTGCACACATCTGCACACACGTGTGCAGGCACTCGCACATACGCTCCAGCACACACGTGTTGTGTTCACGCAGGGGCGTGTGTGTGCATCCAGGATGGGAGGTGCGTGCACACGCTCAAACACATGTGTGCCGCCATGCAGGGGTGTGGGTGCATGTCCTTACACACGMAGATGCGTTCACGTGTGTGTGTATTCATGCAGGGTGTGCACACACACACACACACACCTGCACACACGCCTGCATTCGGGCAGGGGGGCGTCCCCACACAGGCACACGTGTGTTCAGGCGTGCAGAGGTGCCTGCACACACGCATAGTCACACAGGGGTGTGCATGCGCACGCAYTGGCACACGCACAGGGGCGCACACAGGGACATGCACGTGCACACTGCACACACATGCACGCTGCACACACATGCACACACATATACACACCTGCACACACACGCACACCGTACACACACATGCACACACACGTCTCCCGCTTGCACACAACCTTCCCCTGTTTCCCCACATCCTGGGGCGGGACGCCGGGATAAGGGGAACGCAGTTTGGGGTGCCCGTGGGGTTGCCATGGGGATGGGCTGTGGCTGCCATGGGGACGGAAGCAGTGCTGCAGGGTACCGGGTACCCCCGGGGGGCACAGCGGGGACCGAGGGGGCCGCAGCTGGGCCTGGTGACTAATTGGGACAAGCRGGGGGTCAGGGCAGGCCCCTTCCTGTGCCCGGCTGGCTGTGCAGAGGCAGGGAGTCCCACGAGGCTTGGGAGCAYCCCCTCCCCTCCCCAGCCACCCACGGCCAGCTGCAGGGGGATGTTCAGACTGAAACAGAGGGGAAAAGCTCAAAATTGAGTCAAAATTCAAGTGGACACCCTCTCCCTCACCCCCCCTCTACGCCTGCTCAGTCCAAGCTGGGGGACACAGGGCTGGTTTGGGGACATGGGGAGGATTAGGGCACATGGAGCTGGTTGGAGGACACTGGKATGGTTTAGGAATGTAGAGATAGTTTGGGAACACGGAGCTAGTTCCAGTTYGCAGTCTGGGGATTGGCTTGGAGACACGGGACTGGATTGGAGACATGGAATCTCTCCCATTTGTGTCTCGGAGTTGGTTTGGGCACACAGRGACAGTTTTGGGACATGGGGTTGGTCCTGTTTCAGAGACTGGGGCTGGGTGTGGGGACATGGAGGCTGTTTGGGGACACCAGGTTGCCCCCGGTTTGAGATCTGGGGATTAGTCTGGGGACACGGGGACAATTTGGGGATGCCRTGTCTCTCCCAGCTTGTGGTCTACAGGTTGATGTAGAAACACGGGACAGTTTGGGAACAGGGGGCTGCTCCGGGTTCAGGATTTGGGAACACAGGACTGGTTAGGGAACACTGGATCAGTCCTGACTTGGGGACAGTGGGCTGGTCTCGGTTTGGGTTCGCGGAGACTATCTAGGGACACAGCATCGCTCCCGGGAGTTGGTCTGGGCACAGGGAGCTGGTCCGGGGACAGGGAGCTGGTCCCAGAATGGGGACGCGGGGACAGGTTGGGAACCCAGTGTCGGTGCTGGTGGAGTCCCTGCTGGGGCTGGGAGGCTGCGGGCTGCTGGACCAGGAGCAGGAACTCCGGGACAGGGTGACAGGAGGACCGGGGATCACGTACCGTTACCGGGGGCGAGATCGGGCAGGTGGAGCGCGGCGATGGAGCGGTTGATGCCGAGCAGGAGCGAGGAGGAGTTGGAGCCTTCGGCTCCCAGCGAGTCGGCGAACAGGTTCATCTGCAGCAGCGTCTTCAGCAGGTACCGCAGCATCCCGCCCCGGCTCTGCCCGGCTTGGCTGAGATCGGCTGGGCTCGGGTCGGCTCTGCACGACACGACCCGGTACAGCTAAGACTGGCTCAGCTCAGCCCGGGTCAGCCCGGTCCGGCTCAGCCCAGTTCGGCTCTGATCGGCTGGGCTCGGCTCGGTTCAGCCCAGTCCGGCTCAGCCTTGCCCGACTCGGCTCAGCMCAGCGCAGCTCAGTCCGGCTCAGCCCAGCTCGGCTCGGCTCAGCTCACCTCGGCTCGGCTCAGCCTGCAGCACCGCCCTCCGGGTGGGGGGACGGGCCAGGGCGGTGCTGGGGCGGGGTGATGGGGGTGTCCCTGTCTCCCCTCCCCCGTCCCTCAGAAGCAGGATGGGGACGAAGGGAGGGGTGTCCCATAGGGGGTAGGGGCTTCATGGTGGAGGGGAATTGGGATGACTTTTGAGGGGGCAGAGGAAAAGCAGGGGTCCCAGGGTTGGAGGGAGGAGCAGGAGAGGCAGCAGCTCCATGGCTTCACCCCAAATCACACGACACCCCATGGGGCTGCTGTCAGCCCTCACCCCGGACCCCCCCTCAGTGAACCCTGTAAGGCAGCATCACCCTCCACCCCCCRGGGAGATACACACACCCCAACACCGGGGGGCACTGGTAGGGGTAGGGACACTCTCGGGGTGCTGTGACCACCTTGAATTTGCGGGGGGGGGGGGACACGAAGGAATCAGCACGTGGTGCCATTGAATCCSTAAGTAGCAATTGGCCACTTAATTAATGCGGTGGGGCTGATGGGGAAAGCAATGAGCCTCCTACAGCGAGCCCCCTGTATGGGGAGGGACGTTTGGGGGGTCGTTAGTGGGGTTCATTATGGGGCAGCTGCTGGGGGGGTTCATTATGAGGCTTTGTTATAGTGGCACTAGGAATAGGGGAAAAGTGGGGGAAAAGGGGAAGTCGGGTGGGGAACCTGGAGGGGGCTCAGGGGAAGAGAGAAGGTGGGGAGGGGAAGCAATGGGGGAGAACCAGGGGGACATGCATCTGGGTRTGCACATCTGGGATATGGGGAGGGGGAAGGGACCACACATCTGCATGCACAGCAGCAGAGTAAATGGGCCCACACATGTTTGCACATCTGGGTCCCCAAGGGGGTGCACATCTGGAGGATTCTTGGGGCACAGCTGGGGAGGCGGGAGGCTTTTCCCTGTACATCTGAGGCACCAAGGATCTCCAGGATGTTCACATCTGGGAGGGTTGGGCGGTCTGGGGGATGCAGGTGCATTCGGGCAAACAGCTGGAGAGGTCCCTGGGGTCACAGCTGGGCACACAGCTGCAGGCACATSTGGAGAGCCAGGTGGTTTCCATTTGTGCACATCTGGGGGCACAAGTAGGAAGTAGGTGAGTGCACATCTGGAGAGTTTGCACATCTGGAGAGCTTGCCCAGGCTTTCTTCCACACACCCAGAGCTRTGCTGGGGCCCCAGACACATCTGGYGTGCACATCTGGACCATTCAGCCTCACCAGCCTCCTCTGGGCTCTCCACATCCCATCGAATCTGCCAGATCCAAAGCTCCTATCCAGGTGTCCAGTGGGCGATGCATTATTCATCTGTCCCTTGGAGCCGGGCACGGAGAAAGTAAATAAATATTAATTTAGTAGGAGCACAAAGCTTTTCCGCTTCTCCTGCTGGGAATGTGGCAGCCCAGGGATTTCTCAGTGGGATACCAAAAAAAAAAAAAAAAAAACGAAAAGAAAAAAAGAGAAATAAATTATCTGTAAAATAACAGATTTATCCAACTATTACTTGAATAACTCTCTGGGATGGGAATTGATGGCAATGCTGGAATATTTAAAGCTGCTGTGGTTCCCCTCCTTCTCCTTTTGGGTGCCTCTGAAAAACTGAGCTGAGGAATGGGACATCCCCGACACGGGACTACAGGATGAAAAAGGACGTTAATCCCTGGAAAGCCTTTGGGCCTCTTTTCATGGAGTTCTCGGAAAATGGGAGAATTTTTAACAGGGATCATCCTGGAGTTTTTGGGAGCCTCAGGGACTAAAGCACCTCTGTATGAATCCCACTCTGAGGCCTCAGGCTGCAGCGATGGGCTCCCGGGGGTGACACGCGCGCATCCAACGCCTCCTCTGAGAGAGCTTGTGATGGGGAATGGAGACAAAGGAGCCGCCTCATCCCGATGGATAATCCCCCTCAGATTCATCSCCGTTAATCAGCTGGGCAAACAGCGAGTGCGGGGGCATCGCCTCCTTGTTAGCAGATTTATTCTCGCCGCCGCGGCGTTTAATTGCCGCTTGATTCGGCGATTAGCGGCTGTTTGCCGAGGCTTTGCCCAAATCAACCCCCTCAAAGTTTTTAAACGCAGGAAGGCTTCCTCCATACTTTGTTATCCTCGTTATTCTGCCTTATTTTTGCCGCTTCCTTATTCCTCCTGATTTTTCCCAAGCCTTCTTGGGCAGCATTGGGTGGGGAAACTGAGGCACGAAGACCGCGGCCATAATGAGGAGCGACAAGATATTTGTCCRGGCAAATGAGCAGCCAGGCCCCCCCTTCCCGCTGCCAGGGGGGGAATCCCTGGCAGTCCCGTTATTAACATTCCCCCCGGGAGCCCCCCACCCCAAGCCAGGCGCTTGGCCGGAAAACGCAGCTTTTTGAATATTTATAGAGGTTGTGGCAGCACATGGGGCAGGGAGGGGGGAAAGGGGAGCACAGGGGCTGCAGGGGGGTGGGGAAAAGCAACGTCGAGGACTGGGGGCAGTGGGGATGGMGGGGATGGGGCTGGAATCGTTTAGGGATGACACTGGGATGCTGTAGGGAATGATGCTGGGATGATGTAAGGAATGGCACTGTGATCCTTTGGAGAATGATACTGGGATGCTTTAAGGAATGATGCTGGGATGACGTAAGGGATGATACTGGGATGCTGTAGGGAATGGCACTAGGATCATTTAGGGAATGATACTGGTGTGGTGTAGATGATGACACTGGGATGCATTAAGGGATGACACTGGGATGCTGTCAGGAATGATTCTGGGATACTGTAGGGGCTGATGCTGGGATGTTTTAGAGGACGGTGCTGGGGTGCTTTAAGAAATGGTGCTGGGATGTTTTAGGGAAGCTTACCAGATGTTCTAGGGGATGAAAGTGGGATCCTTTGGGACATGACGATGGATACTTCAGGGAGTGACAACACTGGGATGCTTTAAGGGATAACAGTGTGATGCTTTAAGGAGAGATGCTGAGATGTTTTAGGGGAGCATATGGGAATGACTCTGGGGTGCTTTAGGGAATGATACTGTGATGATTTAGAGGATCATGCTCAGGCACTTTAACAAACAATGCTAGGATGTTTTAGGGCATGGAGCTGGAACGTTTTGGGGAGCATACTGTGATGGTGCAGGGAATGACACTGGGATGCTGTAGGGGATGGTGCCAGGATGTGCTCAGGGATAACGCTGTTTTAGGGAGCGCACTGGGATGCTTTAGGAGATGATGCTGACATGACCTAAGGCATGATACTGGGATTTTTTTCAGAGAACATACTGGAATGCTTTAGGGGATGCTGGTGAGATGAATTGAGGAGAGATGCTGGCATATTTTAGGGGACCTTATGGGGACTTTAGGGGRTGATGCTGGGATGCTGTAGGGGAGCAAACTAGCATGCTTTAGGAAATGTCACTGGGATGCTTTAGGGGATGAGTTTGGATGAATGGAGGGATGCCAGGATGTATTAGGGGGTGATAGTGAGACACTGCATTGTAGTACACTGGGATGCTGCAAGGAATAATGCTGGAATGCTGTAGGGGATGGTGCTGGGATGCTTTAGGGGAACGATCCTGGGAAGATTTAGGGGAGCGCACCGGAATGCTTTAGACGACAACAGTGAAATGCTTTAGGGGACAATGCCAGGATGTGTGAAGGAATAATGCTGGGATGTTTCAGAGGAACATGCTGGCATGATCTAGGGGATGACACTGATATGTTTTAGGGAATGGTGCCAGGATTTTTTAGGGGATGATGCTGGGATGCTTTAGGGGATGACTCCGGGAAAATTTAGGGGAGAGCACTGAAGTGCTTTAGGGGGTGATGCCAGGGTGTGCTAAAGGATAAAGCTGGGATGTTCCAGGAAAGCGCGCTGGCATGCTTTAGGGGATGCTGCTGGGATGCTTTCAGTGAGCAGATTGAGATGCTTTAGGGGATGACCCGTGGAGCCTCTGTGGGACGGTGTGGGGATGCCTCAGAGGACGGGTGTCAGGCTGTCTGTCCTCCACACCTGGCAGGCGCAGGAGGCTGGTGGGTCGAGATCTCCTCGCGGGCATCCCAGCCCGCCTCATTACCAGCATCTTCGGGAAGCCGGAGCCCATGTGTTCTCGAGACGAGCGGCTTGGGGTATATTAACATCCCATTTCCACCTCTTTAATATAGAGTTTGTCGAGATCATTTATCAGCCGAGCCTCCCTTCAGGGCCAGGGGAAGCCGGGCAGAGCTCGGCAGCTGGGTCATGGTGAGAGGCGAGGGATGCTCGTCCCCGAAGGAAGCCGACGCCGGGTTTAACAGGTAGTGGCTCATGTGCGAATCGCTAGTTTGGGACCGCCACATCATTGGGAAAGGCTCTATCAAAGCTGGGCTTAATTGGGTGGAAGGCTTGTTTGCATGGCCGCTAATGGGGGATCAGAGGGCCGGGGACCCAGCGCTGACGGCCTCACAAAGGCAAGCAATTACTTGCTTGTCTGCATTATGTATTAACCCATCTGGGGTCGGGATATTGGCTTTGAAAGGGAGACAAAGAGGGAGGCGTGCCGGTAGCCCCCGCGCCGAATTAGCCCGCCTGGGTCCCCTTTGTGCAGCGGGCAGGGCAGCTGGATCGGGATGCAGGCGCTCAGGATGCTGATGGGCAGAGGCGCGCGGCAGCAGGGCGCTGCCTCGCTCGGCATCCCCGCGTCCTCCCAAATCCTGCACGGAGCGTCTTTTCTCGCCTTTCATCASTTTCCTGCCCGCGGCCATATCTCGGGATAATTACAGCTTTGGCTTTAATTAGCCACCGTCGCCACTAATAAGTTTATACTTCTTTTCAGCAGCGTAGTTGGGCGGCAGGAGGTTAATTACRCGCAGGTCAGTAAATTGCAGAACACGCTGCTGTGGGTCTAATGACTCGTCCGCACGGCTTTTTGGCGGATTTTTAATTATCTCTATTGAATTGGAAGGTTGACTGGAACAAGACGGAGGGGGAGTGTTGGGGACCAGGGGGGGTGTTTCCCCGCTGCTGCCCCAAGCTGCTTGTCCTGCCGTCCGCGCGTCCCCGGGAGCTGAGAATGGCCACAACTCATTGCGTGGGTGAGCCCTGGCTGAGAACGGCCACAATTCAGTTCACGGATGAGCCCTGGCTGAGAACACCGTAACTCGCTGCAGAGGTGAGTCTTAGCTGAAAACAGACACAATTCGTTGCGTGGACAAGCCCTGTCTGGGGACAGTCACACGTCGTTGCACAGGTAAGTCTCAGTTGAGAACGGCCACAACCCGTTGCATGGGTGAGCCGTGACTGAGAACAGCCACAATTCAACGCAGAGATGAGCCCTTAGATGAGAACAGCCACAACTCATTGCGTGGGTGATCCTGGCTGAGAACATCCACGATTCGTTTCGCAGGTGAGCCCAGCTGAGAACATCCGGCGCTCGTTGCGTGCGGCTATCTTGGCTGAGAACCGCCACAACTCAGTGCATGCATGAGCCTTGGCAGAGCACAGTCCCAACTCGTGGCAGGGCTGGAGGCGCCGCTGGAGGCGGGCCCTGCTCTTCCCAGGAATGACTGCGGAGGTGATGTGGGTGACAATGGGGTGGGGCGGCCCCATGCCCCCCCTGCACACCCCTCGCCCCCCACCCCCCTGTCATTAGCGCGCGGTCAAATGGCGCTGCCGGGACTCGGAGCCGCATCGCAATCAGCTGCTCTCGGCCGTAATGAGTGTTCGGGCCCTAATTAACCGCCACCCTCATTTGCATCCAGCCCGCCGCCCTGCCCCTCCCCGGGCCCCTAATCGTGGTCTGATCAGCTCCGGGGGCTTGGGGATGGGGGTGTACAGCTGCGGGGACGCTGCAGCTGGTCTGGCGATCTGAGCACACACCAGCAGTGGGGACACCCCTGGAGACCCTGCTTTGGGGACACRCGGCACGGCCGGCGCTGGGTGCAGCCCTCTGGGGACACACAGCAGGGCTGGCAGTGGAGACATCCCATCGGGGACATGCCACAGGAGTGGCAGTGGCGACACATCAGTGGGGGCATCCCTTTGAGGACATTCCAGGGAAGTGGCGGTGGGTGCATACGTTTGGGGACATGGTGCAGAGGCATCCTCTTGGGGTCACACCTGCAGTGGGGGTATCCCTTTTGGGACATGGTGGCGGCAGACACGTCAT
Organism: Amblyornis subalaris; assembly: GCA_018881555.1. Lineage (NCBI taxonomy): Eukaryota > Metazoa > Chordata > Aves > Passeriformes > Ptilonorhynchidae > Amblyornis > Amblyornis subalaris. Next base: position 1,695,761 of record JACAXG010000038.1, on the reverse strand, counting down.
TTTGGGGACATGATGTGGGGCTGACATTGGGAACATCCCTTTGGGGACACGCTGGCAGTGGGAACATCCCTCTGGCAACACACCAGCTGTGGGTATGTCCCACATAGGGGCATGTCACAGTGGTGACAGTGGGTGGACATGCTGGCACCAGGGACCACCCTTTGGGGATGTGGTGGCACCAGGGACATCCCTTTGAGGACGCGCCGGGGGCAGATGCATYCCTTTGGGGACACGCCACAGGACTGCCATTTGGACATCCCTCTGGGGACATGCTGGCTCATCACACCCTCGGGGATGTGGTGGCACTGGGCACATCCCTTTGGGGCACATCCCTTTAGGGACACACCRGCTGTGGGGACATCCCTTTGAGGACATGCTGGCATTGGGGACATCCCTTGCGGGCACTCCCTGGGGACAGCAGCCGGTGACAAAGAGCCCGCCGGTCCCGCGCCCCCCGCCCGGTCGGGGTGGGGAGTGGGGTTAATGCGCCCTCTCCCTGTCCCCCATCCGCAGCCTCGCGCCGCTGCTAGCCCCTAATCCCGCTAATTAGAGGGGGATAATTACATTCCTGATCGCTCCGCGCCGTGCTGCGGGCAGGGACGGCAGGGACGGGGACGGGCAGGGGGATGTGCCCCTCCATCCTTCCCCCTCCCCCTCCATTTGTTTAACCAACACGGCCCTAATTAAAGCGTTTAATTAACCAGGCCAGGCGGGGGTCCCAKGGGACCCCTCAAACCACCCCCCTTGGATGGGGGGAGCTTTTGAGGGGGTCTGGGGAGGTCGAATCTCCCCGATGCTCGTTAGTCTTGGCTTAACGAAGAGTTGGGGCGCAGCTGGGGTGTCCCCTCCACGCTCCGCGAGCTGAGCCCTGGCTCATCAATCACGGTCACCGTTAATTGGGGTCCCGGGGCTTTGGAGACACCGGGGCCGGGGACAGCAAGGGGCGGAAAAAGAGGGGTCCCTGCCCCCCCCCCAACTGAGCCTCAGTTCCTGGGGGATGCTCAGTAACAGTGGGAGTGCTCAAACCCCACACTTCAGGGGTGCTCGACACCAGGGATGGGGGATGCTCAGCCCCCCACATTTGGGGTGCGCAGCCCGGAGGGGGGAACTCAGGTCCAGCATGATGGGAAGGCTGAGCCWCACGTATGGCATGTGCGGCCCCACATTTGGGGTCCTCAGCCCCAGGCACAGGCGGGGCGATGGGAGGGGTTGGAGGGTCCCTGCCCGGCTGGGGCCCCCCCGCCCGCACCCACCATGGGGCCACGCCCACGCCAGTGGCCACGCCCAGCGATGGGTCACGCCCACCCAACGCCCACGCCCAACCATGTGGCCGCGCCCACCCATGACCACGCCCCCTCCGCGCCCCACCCTGCGCGTCAGGCCACGCCCCACCCGGTGCCCCATCTCTGACCACGCCCCTTTCGGAAGACCACGCCCCTCACTCCCCGTTAGCCACACTGCCCTGCTTTCCATGGCCGCGCCCCCCATGCGGCCCCACCCCCTTAGTTACATCACGGTCACGCCCCCGGGCCCGCCCCTCCCTTGCCGTGTCCCCGCCCCAGCGCYGCCGGAAGTTCCGCCCCGGGGCGTCCGTCACTTCCGCCCGCTCGGTGCGCACCCCCATCATGGCGGCGCCCTGCGGCTCCTCGCAGCTCCCGCCGGCCGAGCCGCCGCTCCGCGTCCCCAAGATGGAGGTGTTGTCGCCGGGCTCGCCGGGCGCGCTCAGCGACGGCAACCCTAGCCTGTCCGACCCCTCCACGCCCAGCGGCGCCTCCCCTCTGGGCGCGGGGCCGGCGGCCGGCGGGGCCGCGCTGGGCGCCCGCGGCGGGGCCTCGCCCTCCGTCTCCTTCTCTCCTGGCGGTGCCGCCGCCGCCGCCGCGGCCGCCGCGTGCCGYGGGATGTCCTGGACGCCGGCGGAGACCAACGCGCTGATCGCCGTGTGGGGCAACGAGCGGCTGGTGGAGGCGCGGTACCAGCAGCTGGAGGGTGCGGGCACCGTGTTCGGCAGCAAAGCGCCCGGGCCTGCCATGTACGAGCGCGTCTCCCGCGCCCTGGCCGAGCTGGGCTACGAGCGCACCCCGTCCCAATGCCGGGAGCGTATCAAGGTATCCCGGGGRGGGCGCGGCGCGGCTTGGGACGGGAGGGTGGACCGGGGGTCGCCGGGCTCGGTCGCCCGCCCGCGGGTGGGTAATATCCGGGGTCCTCTGGGGACACTGCCCGGGGAGAGTGTGCTCCTGAGCATCCTTTGGTCTTGGGTGTGGGGCACTGTGTCCCGGGAGTTCAGTCCCTTCAGGATCTGTCCCCAGCATCCTTTGTCGTTGGCTGTGGGCATTCTCCTGGCTCAGCCTGTCCTTTGGCKCTGGGTTTGGGGGTACCGCGTTCCCGGGGCTTGGCCTTTCGGGGTGTGCGTGCTGCAGTTTTCTGGAGCATCCTCTGGCCTTTGCACGAGTATCCCCAGGACTGAGCCCARCCCTTGCCCTGGGCGCAGGATATCCCATTCCCTGGCTCAGCTGCTTGGCTCCCCGCAGTTCCATTGGCATTTACTGGATGCCACGTTCCCTGGGTTCCTCCCTTGTACCCGCAGCCTCCAGCTGCACCTTTGAGACACGGACACTTGCGTCCCGTGGGTTCAGTTCCTCTGGTGTAGGTGAGCTGTGGCAGCGTCCYGTGGTCCTGAGTGGGGAGGAACATAGGGACACAGTCGTTTGTGTCCCCTCATGGGGAAAGCCCCAGCAGAATCCTTCCCCTAGCCTTTTTGGGGCACTACATTCCCTGGGCTTCCCTATTTGGCCCCGAGTGTTGTGGGCACCGTGGTTGACTCCATCCCCTCCCGTGTCCTCCAGCATTTTCTGTCCATGAGAGGCTGGCACTGGTTGCCCCCTGAGACCCCGTTGGGAAAAGGGGACTCCCAGTTCCCACAGTAACGAGGGGTGGCTCTGGTTGCTCTTGCACTCCTGGCTCTGTCCTTTGCTGTGGAGTTGTTCTGTAGAGTCTGATGGCTTCTCTGGCTCAACCAAGGTGTGCTGCGGCTTCACTCTTGAGTARTTGATAAACAGCCCCATGGGCTGTGTTTTACAGAGGAGTCTTTCCAGTTCCATCATTCCTTGGGGAAAAAGGATTGGGTTTGGTGCCTGGTTTGGGACCAGCTGTTCTGTGCATCATGCTTTTATGGAAAGGAGATATTTGGATAGTGTGAAAATCGCTGTGAGGTTTGAGTTTGTAAATGTGGATGATGTTTGGGAGAGTGAGTTAAACACTCTGATCTCCCTCTGGCTCTGATTTCCCCTTTCCTGACCCATTAGGCTCCTGCAGCCRCTTCRAATGCTGGTGGATTGAAAAATGAACGTGKTGTTATTGCTGAGGCTCAGTGGGGGCTGCTTGTTTCTCCYTTCCTCTTCCCATCCYTTAAATACACCTGTGCTAGCCCAGCCGGGCTGGAGCCACCTAGGTGTGTACACCTGGGCTGCCTTTGATTTGCAGAATACATGGAATAAAGGATGCTGCAGCGTCAGGAATGCYTGGGAGTGAGAGATTTCCACTTTGATCCCTGTTGATTAGAACAGCCTGTCCCGGGAAGTAGGTACTCAAAACAAACCTGCTTTCTATAGAAGCTTTGGTTTCTCAATGTGTTTTCCTCATGTCCATGTATTTGCTGCTCTGGGATCTATTTCYCTTGAACACATCCAAGTGTTTTTGGAGAGGAACGTTGCTGCACTGCGAACCCTCTTGGAGTTGCTCGTTTTCTTGGCAGCTTTCAAGGTGCTTGTTGCTTGAATCAGTTCTGTAAACCTGTGGGCTTTGCCAGAGGCGGATACACGATGGAAAAGTTCCTTGAGGTGGTTTGGCTTTGTCCGATGGTTTTGGGCTGTGATGGGASTCCATGCAGTGACTGTTGAGTTCTCCTGGCAGCCAAGAATTGACCTTGTTACAGGGGTCATCGAGATAGTTGTGGGAGCTGTTGCCAACCTTAAAATCCCAGTTTTTGTAGGATTCCAGGCAGGGTTGGCTGCTTGACTCTTTGATGCTTCACTACAAGCAAAAATCACTTCTGGATATGGAGGGGTCCTGCGTGGATTCCTCTCTGAGACAGAGCAGGAGGGCTGGCGTGTGCTGTGGGAGCAAGGGGAGGGCACACGTGCTTCATAATCCTCCACACTGAAAGCAAMATTGGGGAGATGGGGATGAAGGAGCACATAGCTGCATTGTTCCATTTATTGCCCATAATGTTGCATATTTCCATGATTTTGTAGGATACTAAATGCCCATCAGGGCACAGTAGAATGAGGCTTTGCCGGTGGATAATAAATGGTGCTTCAAACATACTAGGTTCAGCTGACTTTATAAATGTGTTTTAGATAAGGATGCAGTACTGCTTTCCTTCGGAACACCTGCCTTCCCTGGACACAGCCAAATCTTGAGTCTCAACAGGCAGTTGAGCTGGAAAGGAACAAGTCAGCTCGGAAGCAGAGTTTTCCAGTTGTATGGCGTGGATGCATTCTCTCTTAATTCAAACAGGGTGCACAGGAAGGTCCCGCTGCAGGGTTTTGCCCGTCTCTCACCATCTGCATGTGCTTTTCTGCACATCAGCAGCTGGAACGAGGCCGCTGTTGGGTTGGAGCTGCTCTGCAAGGGTCTGTTTCAAATTTAGGGATTCACATGGAACCGTTGCAGCAGCTTTTCCTTTGGAAGGAGACCTTGAGTCCGACTTGGTGGCTCTGAGGTAGGTGGCTTGGTGAGCTCCGCAGCTGGGAGCTGCAGGAAGAGTGTGGAACATTTTGATTTCTGCCTGTTGGATTCCCAGAAAAGCTGTTTTGTGCACCATAGTGTCCTCATCCTGACAAGACACACTGTATCCTTGATCCTTGCTTGTTCGGTGACACTCTTTGTACTTTTCATCCAGCTCTCTTCCTATTCCCTGTGTTCCTGAGCAAGGATTTAGCGTGGTTTGTCTATCCTGAAGCTCATCACCTTCCCACAGCAGCACATGGAGAGCCTTTTAGTTTTCAGGTTTGACTTTAGAGCCAGGTTTTTAAGTCAGGTGATGGAGTATTTGGCCAAACCCTTTCCAGCCTTGCCGGGATCCTGTGCCCTGCACCAGGCGATGCTGTTTGAACCAGGCATCAGGAGGATTGCTGGGAATTTAAGCATGGGAAAATGAGCTGTTGTGTGAAGGCCATACAGCCTGGAGATCACATTCCACAGGGTACAYGGAACATGTTCCATAGGTATGCTGGCACTTCATCGTTTCCTCCTCTTCCAGCCTTCCCAGGTGGCTGCAGTGACAGGGATGCTCTGGGAAAGCACAGGTGAGCTCGGATGTCGCAGTTGGAGCTGTGCGAGTCAAGGGGTGTTTTCAGGCAGTAAAAGCTTGTTTTGTTTTAAAAGAATGTTCTTGAAATAATGGGCTGCAGTTGTTTCTTCAAGACYGGATTTTAGGGCTTTTTCTAAGCCCGTGGGAGGATTTCTGCWTCTGTTTCTTGCATCTTCATGGAAGGTGGAATCAAAGACTCATTCTCCTGATGGCACATTGCTCAGTTGGGCTGAGAGAGGGTTCRGGGCTGGAAATCCTCTGGCTGCAGGTGCAGCTGGAGAGCTTTTCCCCAGCAGAGACAAATCCCTCCTTAGAAGTTGCTGTTAAAACTAATTTGGGGGTATTTTTAACATGTCATTTCTTCAGCTACTGCAGAAATGGGAGTTCTGCTTTTATTCTGCCTTTCCCGGAGTTGATGCCAACCCATTGATGCAAAGAGAAGGAGCTCCAACATCTTAACCCCCGACTGCAGGAATTCCCAAGGATCACTGCCAATCCAGTTCCRCTGTTGTTGGTTTTTCTGTACATAGTGACCTCCTCCTCCTCCCCGCGATGGCTGACTGGAGGTTTTGACTGGGTTGTGGTTGTCCACAAAAGTAATTTATTTTTCAAAGGGTAAATAAATACCTTGAAGGTGCTGGTTCAGTGCTCAGGAAGAACATAGGCACAAAGAGAAAATGGGAGTGCCACAAGCCCACATGAAATGGGAAGGGATGGAAAATCACACCTGACTATCAGCTGTTGGTATTTCTTGCTTTAAGCAACACTAAAGTGGTGATGGTGGGGCTTGTGTGTAAGGAGGCTGTGGTTTTAGCTGCTTTGTGATGTAAACAATCTGTTTGTAAATCTTGCATGGAGTTGTTTTTTAAGGCAGGAAAAGCTGCTCCAACAAAGCTGTCTTGGAAGCAATGCTTGCTGTGATCTAGTGTGACCTGCTGCACGTTACAGGAGGTTGGATTTCAGCCAGAATTCCGTCCTTGGGCCCAATAACRTTGAGCGGAGCAGCTGCCTTTGTAATTCGAAGATCTCAAATGATGGAGCATTGGTGCATTTCATAGCAAGCAGCCAACCGTCCACCTTCAAAGCAGCTTTGCCTTTGATTTGAGCTGACAAGAAAGATGGAGAGGGACTTYTTACAAGGGTCTGGAGTGGCAGAGCAAGTGGGAATGTCTTCCCAGTGACGGAGCAGGGCTAGATTGGACRTTAGGAAAAAATTGTTTACTGTGAGGGAGGAGAGGCCCTGACACAGGTTGCCCAGAGAAGCTGTGGTTGCCCCATCCYTGGAAATGTTCAGGGTCAGGCTGGACAGGGCTTGGAGCAACCTGGTCTAGAGGAAGTTGTCCCTGTCCATGSCAGGAGGGTTGGAACAAGATGATCTTTAAGGTCCCTTCCAASCCAATTCCATGATTCTGGGTTTCTATTTCTTTGGAATGTGGTTTATCTTTGCCTTGAGTTTATCTCCGTCCCAGCTCCCTGGGCTGTGATGTGTGCAGGTGTTCGAGTTACCTCCCATTCTTTCCTTGGCTGAAATAGATTCAGATGTGCTRTGTTTTCTGGGCATTCTGTTTCTTGCCATTCCTTGAATCCCTTCCAGCAGCCCAGCTTCTCACTGCAGGAACTCATGTGCTCTGGTAGGTGGGAGCAACTTTCTGTTGACATTTATARCTGGGAAAAATAAATTCTTCAGTGGCAAAGAGCAGATTTCTTTGTTTTAATCCTTTGTGGGGCTGCGGCAGAGGAGCATTTCTGGGATGTGAGTGTCATGTGGAACGATCTCTCTTGGATTCGCTCTCAGCCGCGGTATTTGCASAATGCTGTCGTGCCAGTGAGAATCTGGCTGGATCTGCACGTGCAGGACAAGTGTCTTTACAATCCAGTGGCTTCTGCAGCCATGTTGTGTGTCTATAATACTCTGGTCGGATCATTCTGGTGTACCTGGGCCATCCACTGCTCRTTCCATGGTTGCAGAATGATTCCCAGAGGGAGCTGGGAGTGAGCTGGTAGGTTATCTTGTTGAGACAGAAGCAGTTGATGGTCAGGAACTCATTTGGGTGTCAAGTTTTTTAGTGTTCTGAACTACACAAGCTGTTTCCCTCGTGCTGCTCCTGTGTTGATGTTTTCTGCTGCTTCACTGATGCTCCTGTCGGAGAGGAGTGTTTTCCCTCCCACCTGTGGAATGGTTTGTGCTGTTCTTCCTCTGCTGGATGGGCTTGTGATCTCACTCCATTTGTTTGAGGGCGAGGACCAGCAGGGATTTGAGTCTGTGGTCTCTTGAGGCTTGCACAGATGTAACTTCTTGAGTACATCTCAGACCTCTTTTGATCCAGGCTGCTGCCGTTTGGGTTTTCCTTAAAAGTCTGGTTTTTTGAGTGGTGTGATGATGTTTGTYCTGATCACAGTAGATGCATGAAACTTCAAGTTTGATTTTAGGAATGAGCTTGTTTCYAAAGGCAAGATAACCTACTCAGGTGTGGCCTTCATTGCTCCGAAGTTATGTTTGAACAGCTCRTCCCAGGAGCAGGTTGAACCTTRCTCAGGCATCTCATCCATTTAGGCYGGATATCAGGAAAATATATTCCTGAGAGGATGGTTGGGCACTGACACAGGCTCCTCAGGGAATGGTCATGGCCTGAACCCTGCCACAGCTCAAGGAGTCTTTGGGCAGCACCCTCAGACRCATGGTGGGATTGTTGAGGTGTCTGTGCAGGGCAGGARCTGGACTGGGCTGAGTTCCTTGTAGGTCCCTTCCAACTTGGGATATTCTGTGATTCAATTATCTTTGCAAGCTGAGCTCTGTCTGGAGGACCATCCACTCCATCTAAACTCTTTACAAAGTCGTTGGCTTTGTGGGTCTGGTGGCAGGGTTTTGCTGCTCTGCTTTCTCAAGCTCTAACAAGTTCCTATTCTTTTCCTCTGGTGCTGRTTTAAGAGCACCAGGAGGTCAGAGCATCGGGAGATAGAGGCGCCCAGCTGCCAGCCTTTCTGCAGGCAGTGCTGGAGTCTCCTCTCAAGGGGTGTGGCTTGATGAGCAACAAATCCCTGAGAAGGATCTGAGTATTCTCAGCGTTCTGATAGCAACAACCAGTGGAGCATCTTCTCAGGTAGCTGCTTGGAGCCCGCAGCACTGTGGGGTCTGTTGTTGCAGCACCACATGTCGCTGGTTTCCTCACCCTGATGGGACACAACCCTTTGAACCTTGGCTTTGTTCCCTCTTGGCCGCTGGCAAAGTCCTGTCTCATCGGGACTGACCTCTGCAATTGGCTGTAGCACTTCTGTAAATAATTCCTATCCAGGCAAGAGCTTATTTTTTTATTATATTTAGTTGTGATTTAGAAATTGGCAGTGGTGACTGTGGGTTTTTGTTTGGTTCCAGCTCTGACTAACAAAAACCCATGGCTGCCCTGCCTCGACTGACATCCCCGCCTGTGTCTGCCAGGGTGACTTTGCTGCTTCATCACCCAAAGAGATCTCTGGTTCCTACCTCAATCAAGACCATCAACTTGTCTGCATTTACCCCCCCACCCTTCTCCCCTCAGGGCATTCCCATCACTTTTCTTCTGTACTGGACCCAAATCCTTCAGGAAGTCCCTGTGTTCAAGTATATAGGGATATGACTGAGGCCTTGCTCTTTGGTGTAGAGAGTAATTTACTGTGACAGCCGGCATGTCCCCCGTAGTGCGTCCCCAGTGCTGTGCTTGGGCAGATGTGCAGCCAGCTGTGGGGCTGGAGCCTTTGCAGACTGGGCTGCAGCAGCTCCTGGGACCCACACTGAGCTCTCAGGGGCCTGTGTGAGTGCAGGGCTCTCGTGTTCTGCAGAGGAACATTCTGACTCRGTTCCTCACGCTGGAGATGTGTTGGTGTCGCCAGCTGCCTTCCTGCAGTGGTGTGTGGCTGTCCTGAGAGTTTGAGATGCTGCTCTTCCCCTTTTATTTTGGATAAACCACAGAAATGGGGCTTATTGAGGCAAAACCCTGTGTAAGTCTTGTGTTCTCCTGCCTTGCACACAGCTTTTAACCTAAAGTTCATGAGCTGGAGCTCTTGCACTGCTGTAGCCAGTTTTGTTTCCTTCTGCTCCCAGGAACTTAAGAATGGAGACTTCAAGACCTTTCACTGTTCCCTACAACCACTTCAGGCTTCAAAAGCCATTTCTTTTTGTCCCAGTGTAGTTTCATCTTGTGGTGCCTGTGAGTATCCTGGCATGATGAGAGAGGGAGCTGTTTGACACTGCTGTTCTTAATTCAGGGTATAAAGCTGAGAGCTCCTCTCCATTAAGTAAAATAGCATCTTTGGAGCTGAGTGTTGTGCTAAGTGGTGCTCTGGGACATCAGGACCCCTTTAGGCTGCTATCAATTAATCAGCTTAAAGAGATGAATGTGGACACAGCCAGAGGCCACCAAACTGCTCTGCAGAGCTTCTTCCTGAATAAGAGCATGTCTCAGATCAGGGATCTGGAATTCCCTGTGTTGGACCACCTCAGGTTACGTATAAAAAGCTTGCCGTGGTGTGGCTCTCCCTCATCTTACTTTTTTGCTGGAAGGAGGACTATGTCTGCAGCCTTCCTAAAACYTCCCTAAGGTTTTTGTGATCCTCATCCTGCAGTTCCTGCAGAGCTCCAGGTTCTCCGGTGGCTTCACTTGTAGAGATGAGGACTGGTGAGTTAGAAATGGTGAGAAAATCCACACTGAGCTTTGTGACTGTCTCTTCCTTTGGTTTTCCTAATTATAAATTGAGYGGGGCTAATATGTGTTCGTGTTGCAGGCAGTGTTGCAGAACAATAAGCAAAAGCCTCGGTCTCTTCCAGTCTGAGCAGTCACTGGGCAGTGATCAGGTCTGTTTTCAGTTACTTGTCCTAAATTTCCTGCTTTCTGTATCTGTATCAATATATGTATGTGCACTTTAGGAACCACGGAGCAGGAGTTGAGCTGGACACCGGGAGGAGTAGAGGAGGTGCGTAAATAAAAACAGATCTTAGATCTCGGAGATCAGAATAACCTGGTGAGAGAAAAGGATGATAAAATGTCCAGGTTTCCTCGGGTCCAAGCAATTATTTAGGTCTTAGCAGGCTCTCTGAAGAAGAGAAGCCTGTGGGCTTACATGAAGCAAGGCTGACCCATGGTATTTGGGGGGAACATCACAAAAAGTTGTAGGGACTGCCCGTTGGAGACACTGGGGCATCCAAGAAGAAGGAGCTGGGAGGAATCTTGATTCTCCAGCAAACAAGACCAAGGAGCCACCAGCTGCTTGGYCGCAGGCCTTTTGGTGCTTTGGAAAGCCCTGAATTTGAGATTATCTCCCTCAAATTTTAGGTTACCTGCTTCCAGAAGTGGAGGTAACACAGCCAGGTGAGCATCTGGGCAGTATCCCCAAAAATATCTTGACCTTTAAGAGTAATGAGCAGTGACACTATTGCTCATTTATTTTCATCTCCCTTCCTCTGTTGCTCCCTTTAGTTTTTCTGCTAGTCTGCATTGACTTGCTACTAAATTATTTTGATRGTAAAATAAGCCAGTTTGCAGCCTGACTGAAATAATTAATTACTACTAGGCTACAACCCAGTGTGGGATCCTCCATGACCCCATCGATGGGGAGAGGTGTTTGAAGCACATGCTGAAAATAGAGTGTGAAAATAGAGTGGCTGTGGGTGTGGGTCATTCCCWGAGGGCTTGGCCAAGAGTAGGGATGTTTTAGAAACTGTTTGTTTTGCTCGAAGGCTGCTAATAAATTCAGCTGGAGGCTCTAAATCCATGTTTAACTCTGATGGATAAGCTGAGGCAAATACAAGAACTGGGGTTTGGGAAATATGTTTTGAAAAAATCTAACTTGGGATGGATTTTAGAAAGTGTCTGGGAGTGAAATGAGTTTGCCCTTATCGATCAGTGAGAGTTGAGCTGAAAGGAGAGAAATTGGAGTGAGAAAACTGAATTCTAACAACCAAATCTRTATAGTACCTATACCCCAGCTTGAGGGAACCCTTTTTTGCACCAGCAGATACTGACAGGTTTCTCGGGTGGGTTTTGTTTCCAGGTTGCAATAGCAGGTTGTTTTCCACCCTGCTCGCAGACAGAAACTTAAAATGTGCTGTTGTCCATCCAAAGAGGATCTGGCTGTTTATCCTGAGGTAGTTAAGGCAAAAGTGGGAAGGGTTCCACCTCAAACCATGGAATAACTGATACCTGTTGCTGCCTGTTTGTTTACATGGGTTTTTTTTATTTTGTGTTCTTTTTGTGTGTTTTTGTTTAAAACAGCAGGGTAATACTGACTTGCTGCTTAGCGGTTTTGCTTCTGCCCCCAGGGCTCTGAATCTCAGGAGGAAACTGGTTAGCAATGTATCCCTTTGCTGCTGATGCTGTTAAACCAGTGTATGAGGAGCATTAGGTAGGTTCCAGCTTTCTGGAGTTTTAAAAGTTCCTTTTTTGGTGGGGAAAAAACAGGTAGTTTTTGTAATGATGTGTCCATTCCAGTCCTCCTCCAGAAGGCAAGGCAACAGGACTAGCTCTTCCCAAATTAATGCCTCTCTTGAATACCAGAGGCAGCTTTGCCATTCAAGTTAGAACCTCAGCAATCTGATAAATTTAATTTTAAAAAATTGTAATRTTTTCTAGCACTTTACCAATCCAAAAAACCCCCCAAGATCCAGCAAACCTGGGGCACATCATTGTCTTTCAAAATTAGAGCAGTGGTAGAATTAAAACCACATTGAGGGTTGTGTAGAAAGCTTTAGTTTTTTAACCCCCGAATAGTTGTCTTTTGCTCTAGATTAGGGGGAAAACATGGATGGAACCATACATAGGCTTATATGGCAGTAATGAAGTGGCTCAGCCATTGGTATGGGATGTCAAAGGGATCACCAGAAGTGGATGAGGCTTTGGCATCTCTGTGGGAGGTTTGGCCCCAGCTCTCTTTGAGAGGCTGCTCAGACCAAGCCACCTCAGTGATGTTTCTTACTTGATGCTTGATATCAAAGTCTGGGAACTGGGAGCATTATTGATTTGACCTCTTTTAAATTTCAGCAGCTTCACAAGAGACAGAGTGAGTTAGTAAGGAATGCAAAAATATGTAAGTAATATATATTTTCCTAGCTGAATAGCTTAGGCATATCCATTTTGTAACTTGTGTCTTCTTACCAGAGTAAGGAAGGTTGGACTGTCTTTGCTTTGGGGGAAATCTTTCTCTTTTCCTTTCTCTCTCCTCCCTGCTTCCCCTTTTCCAAGCTGTGGGCACAACACCAGCTCTGCTTTCTCCTCCTYGTAGTAGGTGTGCATTTTCCTGGCTGGTTGGTGTCTCTGACTGGGGGGCTCTTGGTATTTTTATTTATTTTTTTTCCCTGCATCTATTGCAGATCTGGGGATTTTTAATTTTTTTTTTTTCAAGTGGGAAAGAGAACAAATCACCCAAGTTAAATCTGAGGAATCTGTAGGTGCTACACAACTTGTCCTGTGTCACGGACGTTAACGCTAAGCGGGAATGTCGGATGTATATGATGCTTCCTGGTGGGTGTAGATTAATTTGGGAGCATTGCTCATGAGCGTGGGGCAAATATGACCAGCAGAAATAACCCCCAAGGCCCTAAACTCTGCCTGTGTGACTGTGTGTGAGTGCCTGTGTGCTCGTCCAGCCCCACACCCCCTGGCTGACCTGCTTKTCTCTCTCAGACCCTCCGCAGGTGCTACAGCCGCGTGAAGGAGCACGGCGTGGGGAAGAGGAAAAGCAGCTACACGTTTGAACAGCTGGAGCAGGTGTTTGGGCAGGGAGGATGGGACTCCCAGCCCTGCCAGCCCGTCCTCATCAACAGCAGTGGCTTGTACCAGGAGCTGGAGTCGGATGGCAGCACGATGGAGGAATACTCCCAGGAGGACTGGGGAAACCACAGTCAGGATCTTCACTGCTACCAGACCGGCGAGCAGGAATTGGGTAAGAAATCCCATCTTGGCACAGCTCCATTCTTGGAGTTTACCTGTGCTCATACCTGTCTCACACGTACACRTCTCAGTACCGACCTCCATCTCTCAAGCAGAATGTGCTCACAACGCTGAACACATCCTTGGGGAGAAAAGGGACAGAAATTCTTCAATTAATCAAAAGCAAACCATGGTTCTTGAAGTAGTTTAGGATCAGGACTGGAGTTTGAAGAGCCTGGCAGGAGGAAAGAAGGGCTGTGTGGCAGAGGTGACACCTTCACTGTCTCTCCTTCCGCTCTCAATTTTACTTCCCCTCCTGRGATTTGGGAGATATTTTCCCTTTCRGTGGTACCTGGGTGTTACCATTCAAACACCATTTGCTTAAATTGTGAACAGGACTTCAACCTGCTGCTGGCAACAGCAACAGCTGTGAAAAATGTTGCTCTTCCTTATATACCCTGATATATTGGTATTAAACATGTAAATGTGTTTMTATCCAGAGGCGTGGCCTTTTTTAAATTAAAAAATAGCAAGCAAGCTCACACTTGAGGATTRAAACCTAAACCAAACTCCTCCACATGCTTTTCTTGCCTGAATTATGGCTGTCTCTGCCTAAGAGTCAATATATTAATTAATCTGGAGGTTTAGTTGTTGCTTATGGCTTATTGAACTTTGTTAAACAGATCAAGATACCACATTCTTGATAGAAAACACACTCCAATCTGAGCAGTTTCGGGAAGAAGTGGGTTTCTTCAGACATATTTCTCTTGAGCTACTGCTCTTATGGGTGTGTGTTCCTCCCCTTGCCTGAGCAGGGTTTTTTTTTTCACAGCAGAAGCTTTAAGTTGATCAGATCCCATGGAGACCCAGGTGAAGAAGGTGAATTGGATAAAGGCTTTTTTTTCCCCATTTGTAGGATGAAAGAGGGAGAGGAGGTGCAGTTGGGTATCTGTACACATCTGTGTTTGGGGGACTGGTGAGTCAGGATGCTTTGAAAAAGCCTTAAATCACAGTTTAATGTTAAAATTTGCAAGTTGGCTGTTAACCACGTTCCAGCTCCTCAGACTTCTTCCCTGGGGGATTTAAAAGTCAGAAATATGTGGGAGAGAAACAGTGGGGAGAAGGAAACGTTATAAAACGTATGTAAATGATGGTTAATTCTGTCTGGTATGGCTCGTTTTGGTGAGTCAAGCTGGGATCTCCTGGTTTGTCACCAGTTTCGGGGACGTTTGCGTGCGCTTGGGCTGACGATGCCCTTCACACTCAGAAGTTGTGAGCAAAGCACTTGGCACACAACGTCTGAATTGAACACAGATGCAGTTCTGCTGCTGCTTCCTCTTGAAATGTGCCATTGGAAGCAGAATTGCTTTTTCTTTCTTTTTTTTCTTGAAACAATGTAGTTTGCAATTCAGTGGATGTGTGATTTAGTAGCAGGGATTGGAGCCTTGTCTGTGAAAGGTTTTGCACTTGCAGAGAGGGATTCAGATCTTAACTGACCACATCTCTTCCAAGTTAAACCCAATCACTTACAGAGGGTGGAGGAACTGGAGCTGTTTCGTGCAGAACTCCAGCAGACTGCCTGGCTTAGGAAGCAACTCTGATACATTTTTTATTTAATTTCAGCCTCTTAAAAAAAAAAAAAAAGCCCTAAGAACATTATTTAAAATATAATTATGTGTTGGAATTTTACCTTTCAGATGAAATGCCTACCACGAAAAGAACATTAAAGATAAAACAGGAATCTTCAGAAGACACGCAGTAAGTAATTTATGAATGTTTTACCCTGGAATGTATTTCCCTGGGGATGTTGTGCAGGAGGGGAGGATATTTGAAACTTCTGATTATAATTATAAATACATTGTGCAAGACTATTCATACAGTTGAATCTGCTTTATGCATTATTCCCGTAACCTCAGAACAGCTGAAAAGCTTCACAACTCTGTTTCTCCTTGGCTTTGCCATTCAGCAAACGAAACGAGACTTACTGCATGGATGCAAGGACTTCCACCRCGGAGAAAATCCACAAGAAAAGCTCCCCTCCTTGGTGGGAAGGCATGCCAAAGCTTGGGAGTCTTTTATTTTAACTTTTATAACTTTCCAGAGCTCACTTGTAACCTTTTGGCTGGGTTTAATCTAACAAACACTGGAGCCTTCCGAATGCTTTGAGCATGCGAATCTCCCTTGCCTCGCCAACAATAACACAGCATTCCCAAAAATGAACGGAATTGTGCTGTATTTACTCCGTCCAGGACTACTTTCTGCCAGCCTTTAGGGGTGGTTGTGGGTCTGTCTGCAGTGGGAGTGAGCCAGGGCATCYGGGCTCGCAGACCCTTCGGGGTGGGAACTCCCCCACCAGTGGGGTGTAATGTCACCTGRGGTTTTCCGTGGTGGAAAATGAGCTGCTGTAGGGTAGGAGATCACCAGCACTGGGAACAGCAACAGAGCATCCCTGGTGAGTCATAYAACAGAGGTTTGGTACTGTAACTCAATGAAAAAAAATCCTCTAAAAAATTTAAAATAARTATAAGTAAGTAAAAATAAAARTAATTTTAAAATAAAATAATAAAATAAAAATAATTTCAAAATAAAAATAATTAATAAGAAGCTTCCATTGTAGTGGTGTAGCTTTGTCAAACTCCTCACTTTGGATATTCACATACCCAAAGGTGACCTTTTTTCTTCACATGGAGCAAATGCAGTTTAGCAAGTCAGGGACAACCTGGAGAAAAATAACTTTTTTCAGTATAAAGGTTGTTACTGCCCCTGTGAACAGTTTCTTTGTGGTGTTCTGGGGTAATTTTACGTTTAGGGAGCTGCACAGCAAATAATCCTGAATTTTCTGAGGTKGAGGCTTGGACTACCTGAATCTTCTCTTCCAAGTTTTGATGTGTACGTGAACAGCTGCATTAGATTTTGGTCAATGAGACCTTTCAGAGTTTTATGTCCATTTTTTTCCCCCCCAAATTCCATCTAAAATGCACTGGAGTCTCTGAACTCTGGGGCGTTCTGTGAAGTGTGCCGACGATAAGCTCATCCTACGTGCTCAGTGGAAGCACAAAGCATTTCCCAAGACACAGATTTGCTGAAAGCTGCTTTTCCCCATGTCTGTGAGGAGAAGGAACTTTTAAACTCTGACTCAGGGGGTTAAAAACAGTCAGAAGAARCACAGCTGATACAAAGATAAGCTGGGTATTTATTTATTAACATAAAAAAATAGAATTGCATCTAAAAGCCACAGAAGATAAATAGTTGCCAAACTCTTTCACCTCTTGCACAGCATTTTAAAATGTGGATAACTTAGTTCAAAGTCGGGTTCATCTCCCTTCTTGGCCAAGTGCAGATTTTCAGCAGAAATTGTCTCCATAAGTCATTCAAATTCTGCTGAAACTTGTGCTGTGCTTTTGGATGTAGAGAACCAGAATTCTAGAATGGTTTGAGTTGGAAGGGACCTTAAAGCTCATCTCATTCCAACCCCCTGCCGTGGACAGGGACACCTTCCGCTCGACCAGGTTGCCCCAAGCCCTGTTGAACCTGGTCTTAGACACTTCAGGGATGGGGCAGCCACAGCTTCTCTGGGCAACCTGTGCCAGGGCCTCACMWCCCTCACAGGRAAGAATTTCTTCCCAATATCCCATCTAACCCTGCCCTCTGGCAGTGGAAGGCTATTCCCCCTTGTCCTGTCCCTCCATCCCTTGTCCCAAGTCCYTCTCCAGCTCTCYTGGAGCCCCTGTAGGGCACTGGAAGGGGCTCTGAGGTCTCCCTGGAGCCTTCTCTTCTCCAGGTGAACCCCCCAGCTCTSCCAGYCTGGYTCCRGAGCAGAGAGGCTTCARCCCTCAGAGCATCTCCATGGGCCCCTCTGGACTGGCTCCAGCAGCTCCATGTCCTTCCTCTGCTGGGCCTCAGGGCTGGGGCAGCTCTGCAGGTGGAGTCTCACCTGAGTGGGGCAGAGGGGCAGAATCCTCCCTCCCCTGCTGCCCACRCTGGGGGATCAGCCCAGGGCACGGYGGGTTCCGGGCT
The DNA here is from genome assembly GCA_018881555.1 of Amblyornis subalaris. Classification (NCBI taxonomy): domain Eukaryota; kingdom Metazoa; phylum Chordata; class Aves; order Passeriformes; family Ptilonorhynchidae; genus Amblyornis; species Amblyornis subalaris. The sequence goes on along the minus strand of JACAXG010000038.1, from coordinate 1,678,535 downwards.
GGGTCATGTTCAGCTCTCACTCACCAGATGTCCAGCCACCCCATCCAGAAATCGGGATGTGGCAGTGCCAGTCTCTCAGCAGGTGGATATACCACACCATCTGGATCTTCAAAGCACTGTACAGACATCAGCTGATGCCTTGCCCTGCAGAGCCACAGCAATGCTGGAATGATACACCTGGCATTTGGTTGTGCTCATAACAGGCAGTTTTACGCCATCAGCTCATGTAGCCAAGCACTGAGGGGAGAGGAATGGATGTGAGCAGAGGAGAAAGCAAGGGATAAGGAATGTCTGGACCAGGTTCCCCAGGTACCAGTTAATAAAAATGTTTGRGTGAAGGAGGGCTGGATGAAGATAAGGTGTAACAGAGCCCCAAAACACTGAAAGAACTGGGAAAAAGCGAGTTACAAATCTGGGAGGGAAAAAGGCCAATTGCTAATGGTCCTTTAGGGACTTAGTGGACATCCTGTGGATAGCTTCTAGTTACAGCAAGTGTATGGCCTGTCTGGGTGTCAGAGGGCAGATATCTGTTCTCCTCTGAACTTCCCAACAATGTGGGACAGCACAGCTGCCCCCACTGAGGCAGTGTGTCTCAAAGTGACATGTAGAAAGCCACAGGCTCCTCTGGGTACATGGTAAAGGTGCTCCAGGGGCTGGAGCCCCTCTGCTCTGGAGCCAGGCTGGGAGAGCTGGGGATCTTCAGCTTGGAGAAGAGAAGGCTCCAGGGAGACCTTAGAGCCCCTTTCAGTGCCTAAATGGGCTCCAGGAGAGCTGGAGAGGGACTTTGGACAAGGAATGGAGTGACAGGACAAGAGGGAATGGCTTCACACTGACAGAAGGTAGGGTTAGATGGGATATTGGGAAGAAATTCTTCCTGCAGGTGGTGTGGCCCTGGCACAGGTTGCCCAGAGAAGCTGTGGCTGCCTCATCCCTGGAAGTGTTCAAGGTCAGCCTGAACAGGGCTTCCAGCCCCTGTCCATGGCAGGGGCTGGAATGAGAGGAAGCTTTAAGGTCCCTTCCAGGCCAAAGTGTTCTATGAGTCTGTGACCTTACAGGGACTTCTCACCTTTCCTGTGTCACTTTTTGACAGTGTAGGAAGCAAAGGGCAATAGGTAACCTGTGTCCATGTCCCGTCCTCCATCAGGATGCTCCTTTCCCATGTTGGCTCTGCTGTTGCCTGCCCTTGGCTGCTGCCTCCAAATAAACTGTTTTGAAAAGTGAAATACTGCTTAGAGACTTGGTTCTGCTCTTTTGATTTGATTTGATTTGATTTGATTTGAGAAGTGGTTTGATCCACTGCGGGTGTTGGGAAGCTGAACTAGAAAAAGCTTGTGGATCTTCACTGGAAGCAGCTGTTCCAGCCCCTTTGAAGTCTGCTTGGTTTGGAAACAGCGCCTTAGAACAAATTTGCGCCGACTCTTGTCTCAAGTCTTTCCTCATTTGAATTGCAAAAGCTTCCAAGGAGGAAGAAATGCAGATCCCAGACTCCAGCAGGGAGGTGGTGATTTGAGGATGGGGGAAAATCCAGCTCTAGGGCACCTTCTGCAGCTGAAAAGTGAGATTGTCCTGAGACACAGGACAGGATAAACCCTCTGCTCAGCTCCTGTGTTCCTCTTGAGAAATGAATCGTATTAACAATAGAAAGAAAGCAAATGCATAAGGACATATGCAGACTAAATAATCTGAAATAGTTGAATGAATGAAAATTAAATTTGAAATTAATAAAAATAATTAAATATTACTAATTTTTACTGCTTAATGATACCTCTGCTTGGCCAAGTCATTGAGATCCTGGGTAGAGCCTGGGAATGCAAAGCTCAACCGAGTCATCAGGTCCCAGCATAAGCGAGGAGATGCTAAACCTGAAAAGCAAAACTCCTTAAAATTTTCTTTCCTTATTTTCCTCTGTGCTGGAAGTGGTTTCCTGTGGAAAGCCCTTCTGTGTCTTCTGCGGAGCTCTCTTCTCGTGCRATGATTCCCGTTCCCCGCAGGAGCAGTCGGAGTGACTAATGCAGCCAAGCTCCGGCTCGGGATTTTGCCGAGCTAAACCCAGCAGAGTATTTATAGTGCAATTAATAAAGGTGGGGGCTTTGCTTTCAGTTCCTCGCTCTGTTCCTCAGCTGTTGAATGAAAACCTGCCCACGCCACGCTCTCCTGTCTTTGCCTTGGGAAGGGAATAACCGGAGCTCAGCTGCCGTCAGGAGCGGAGCGCGTGTGCCGGTGCTGAGACGCCGCGCTGTGCTCCAGCACTGCCCCGGCCCCTTGTCTGTCACATCCCCTTGTGCACGAAAGGCAAACTTGCRCTTCCAGAAGCCTCGAAAAGACGTTTTCCAGGCATGGCAAAGCRTCAGGAAAGCTTTGAATCAGAATTGCCACAGCGTTTGCGTGGAAAAGGAAATGGATTTGGGATAAACAAGCATTCTTCCTGCCCAGGGTTTCTCTCGGTTGCTGCTGGGCAGTGGAACTGACTCCTCAGGAATAACTTGAAGTAAGAAACAGGACTTTGGTGCCAAAGGAACCAGCATTTTTAAGAACCCCTAGCACAGGGCTCTGCCTGTCCAGCCAATCCCTCATCAGTGCTCTCGAAACTTGGTTGCACTCAAATTGTGGCGGAAATGCACTTCCCAAARTGGTTTCTAAGGTCTATTCATGGATCTTCTGGCGTGGTTGGTGCTGCAAGATAGGTGAGATAGATGAGGTGGTGATGGATGTGGTCCCAGTGTCGCCATGAGGAGGAAGCTATCCCAACCTGGATGCTCAGACACACCCTGGGGGACTTGGACACCCCAGGTGAGGTTTGCAGAGCTGGTGTGCACCAACCATCGCATGTCAAACCAGAGCTTTGTGTCCTGAGCCCAGTGCCTTCAGCCTGCTCCAGAGGCACTCCCTCACCTGAAGGACAGCCAGCAGTCAGAGAACATTCCCAGAATCACGTGCGTTGTAGTTAGACCTGTAAAAGCAGGTTTTTTGGGATGAAAGGCTCTGAGGTGGGGCCTCTCCAGCACCATGGGAAGGAACCCTTATATACATTATGATGGAAAAAGACCTGCTCAACATAGGGGTTTATTGGGCAGGAATGCATCTGCCAGTCAGCCTCAGTTGTGAGGTGTCATATCTGCCCCGACTTAGAGGCCTTCGTGTGCCTCACCAGTCTGATGCTGGACTCCTTTGGGAAGCTGTTGGGAAAGGCTGGTTTTAGGGAGTCTAAGTGATCTTGAGGAACCCCCAGGCGGAGGGAAGGTTGCGTGTGCCGTGCAGAAGAAAACCCATGTTGCCTGGTGCAGTATGTCCTGGTGGGKTGTGGAAGGAGAAAAAATTTTCTTSGAAGTGCAGTGACCTCCACAGTTCAGCTTTCCAGATGTGGCACAATGAATAAAAGGAAGGAGAGTTGCATGGAATAAGCTTTACATCCCGTTTGTTGGACCAAGAGAGGTTTCTCTGTTAGCAAATGAGTTGCATTATCTTCCTACAGCTTTGATTATAGGACAATAACTCCCCAAATTAGGAGTTCTTCCTACCGGCTAATTACACCCTAACWGTCTCATTTATCCCGGAGGAAGCTGTTCCAGCTCTCTGCAGGTGCACGCGGATGCTCCCTCCTGATGTAGACTCTTTCCTGAAATCTCGCTGCTGGGAGTGAAAACAGTTCTTTGGGAGCGTGGGGATTTCCTTATTGGCTGTCCGGAGGGATTCCCACTGTCCATCTCRCAGCATCCAGGATGTGTCTGGGAGCATCTTCTGCTCCAGAGGGTCGGTCAAGTGAGCTGTGTTTCCAGCCCAGCACTGGGACAGGGCCCTTCGGAATGGCTTCATGCTCACATTGGGTTTTTTACAAATACAGTCCTGTTTGCTGGCATTAATTTTGGGATAACAAGGAGGTGGAAGCGTTTTGAGTGGCAGTTGTGAGTTCGGGACGCAGCACATGGACCGCACGCTGGTGGAAACMCATGGTTGTAAAGAATGACCCAGTAGCTGAGTGTGTATTTATTCAGCAGGGCCTGACGTGCTTCCTTGGAGTTGCTTTGMTATCCAGAGGAGTTCAGGTTGGATTTGTTTTGGTTTTGCCAACATTAATTWAAAAAATTCACCATCAGGGGGTTGTTATAACCCATAAACTGCCCCAGCAATGTATACAGTAGTAAGAAAAATCAGCTGAGAAAGCTGATTGGGATTAATGTTTTCTGAAGGTTGGTGYGTTTGCTGGGAAAGCTTTTCAACTCTGATGCCTTTATCCTTCTCTCCCTGTTTCTTCATTTCCAGGAAGCGCGACGTCATGCAGAACATTATGCAAATCTTGGAGTCGGTCCARTTGAAGTGGGAGCTGTTTCAGAGCTGGACGGACTTCTCCAGGCTCCACCTTTCTAACAAACTGGCCATTTTTGGCATCGGGTACAACACCCGCTGGAAGGAGGACATCCGTTACCACTACGCGGAGATCAGCTCCCAGGTGCCCCTGGGCAAGCGGCTCCGGGAATATTTCAACTCGGAAAAACCGGAGGGTCGGGTGATCATGACCCGAGTACAGAAAATGAACTGGAAAAACGTTTATTACAAATTCCTGGAGATCACCATCAGCGAAGCCAGATGCTTGGAGCTGCACATGGAGATCGACTGGATTCCCATCGCTCACTCCAAACCCACCGGAGGGAACGTGGTGCAGTATTTATTACCAGGAGGGATCCCGAAAAGCCCTGGCCTGTACGCCATYGGATATGAGGAGTGCCACGAGAAACTGCCCTCCCCGCTGGCTGAGCACCAGGCACCCGACCCCGGCAATGAGACTCCAGGGGAGCTGGAGGTCCCCTCGCCACAGGCTTCCCTTCGGGTGGACATGGAATCCGCCCGGATTATCTACTGTTACCTCGGCATCGCCGAGGTTCGGACTCTCCAGCAGTGCCTGTTTTTACACTTCCAGGCAAACACCAAAACCTTCAGCAAAGATTGGGTCGGGATCAACGCCTTTTTATCTCAGAACTGTGTCGTAGAGCCTGGTGTCTCACCCAAATCCATCTACATCAAATTTGTGGAAGTGGAGAGGGATTTTCTGTCTGCCGGCTCTTTGGTAGAGTGCCTGGAAAAAGCCATCGGGTACCCCTTAAAATTTAACAACTGAGTCTCGTCCTTCATAAGGATCAGGGCTTTCCGCCCCATTTTCCATCTCACTCGGATCCTGTCCGTTCACATCCGGGCACGTCGGACTTTTCCGCCTGGGAGCGCGTTTTGGGGTGCGCAGAGGCTGGCGGGGCGCTTCCCACACGCCGGGCCCGGCTCTCCGGCCGGAGCGGCCGGATTCCCACCGGAGCAGCGTGGCGAGGAGGAGCACCCGGCCCATGAGGCGACTGTCGGTACATTCCACATGGGACAAGCTCGTACACGCGGCGTTTTCATACAGAAACTGGGGGTTTGGTCTTTCCTTTATTCCACGGTGTCTCATTTGGATGCATCCGTCTCTAAGTGTTACTCTGGATCTGACTCAATAAGCAATAGATAACGGCGAGGGAAACCCCGGCTCCCGGCCCGGGGACTGTTTTTCAAAGCCACCCTTAGATATCTTGTATATAATTTAGAACTTCACTTTTTTCACCATCGAGTGTTCTCCTCTCTCCAAACAGTGTTGCCTGCAAAGACTTTGGGTTCCGTGACGTATTCCACATCCTTAGTAGCGTTGCCATATCTGCATTTATTTTATTTTATTTTATTTTATTTTTTTAACATTAAAATAATTCCTGGCCTTTTTATTTTTTCTTTGTTTTTTTCTCTTTAATTTGTCTCTACTTTTCTCTGTCTTTTTTTATAATTATTTTTCTCTTATTTTTCTCTTATTGCTCTCTTTTATTTTTCTTTTTTCTGTATTCCTCTTTTTTTTATCTTTTTATCTTTTTTGGTTTTTTTTTAATTTATCATTTTCCTTTGGTTTTTTTTTATTTTGCTTCTTTCAATTTTGTTTTTTTTTAATTATTTTTATTTTCTCTTTTTACCCTTTTTTTTTTTCTTTTCTTGTTCCCTTTTGATTTCCTTTTTTTTTTTTAATTGAGTCCCAAAACTCTCTGTGAGAATAGAACCTGGCAGCTGGGAAAACATGACGATTATTTTTATTTGTTTTGTTGTCGACCCATTGCTTATGGATACAATCAAAGCTGTGAGAAGGGGAATGTGGGGAGGGGGAGGGAGCGGGAGGGGGGCGGGGGGAGGACGCATTTATGCCTTTGCAGCGTGTTCCTGGCCCAGCCCCGGGCGGAGCCGCCGGGGCCGGTGGGTTTTATTTCCTGGAGCTCATCCATCGGTGACATTGTGACATACGATGAATGTGTCGGTCCTAATAAAATCAAACAAACACGTACGGGCTTCCACACATCCTTCTCCTCCTTCTCTGGGGGAATTTGGGGAGGTGCCGAGCTCTTCCCTGTGGATATTCCCATCAGGGCTTTGTTCCTGGGGTCGTTACTGAAGGAGTTGCTTATTTATTTCACRTGGGGTGAGCACCGCCAGAGCCAGTTACTTTCCTGGCAGAGATGCCCAGAATCCTTGAAGAAGTGAGGATCACTGCCCATCTGGAAGTTGGCATCACTTCTGGATGCAGTTAAGCCCTGACGCGGTGGAGTGAGGAAGGGGAGGAGGTCACTAATGGGTCACTAACCAACCCTCCCTGCTCCCAGTCCTCAAAACAGAGGGAATTGCCCCAAAACAATGTGAGTTGCCCCTAAGAGCTGCTGTCCCAAAGTTGGAAGCATCGGATGGAGCAGAAGGTGAGAATGCTGTCAGGGAGAGGTGGCATCCTGGTGGGATCAAGCCAGGTCGATCCCCCAAAGCCTCCTTGCTCCCGGGATCCTGCAATCCTGGCGGCCAGGCTGGATTTACGGGGGGAGGCGAGGGCGAGAAGGGATTAATTCTGCCCCCACTGCCTCCTCCTCCTCCACCGGTTTCTAATCTCCACTGGGGCTTCGAGGTCTGACCCTGCTTGGATCGAGGACCGGGATAACCCTGGCTGAGCCGGGGAGGATCTACCCCGGGGCTCCCGAAAACCAGGTAGTCAAAACTGACCTTTTTTTGGATATTATATTTATTTTTCAGGATCGATGTGTTTATCTGAAGGGAGGTGGTGGGACGAGGGTGAGGGATGCAGGACGGGATGTTCCACCCTGCTGGCGTGGGAGGGATGAGGATGGGGAGGGTTTGGGTGTCCCTCTGCCCCMCCCGGGGGTAGTGACATTTGGCATTGAGGTGCCACACTGCACTCCCCCTAAATCCTAATATAAGTAATAACGACCCATATGATTAATAAATCATTGCAAACTGGGCTGGGGGGGCCCGGAGAGGGGTGGGATCCCGGGGGAGGGTCACTGCCAGGAATGGGACACCCCCTTGGGGTGTGGTGGGCTCGGGCCCGCCCCCACCTGCGGGGCCCCGCCCCGCTCCCCGCCGGCCCCCCCGGCACCTGCTGCGGCGGCGGCTCCGGCCATGGGCGCGCTGCGACCGGCGGCGCTGGCGCTGGCGGCGCTGCTGGGTGAGCCCCGCGGGACCGGGCGGCTCGGGGCGACGGCGCGGGGCACCCGGCGGGACCGGGGAGCGGGGGGCACCGGCCGGGACTCGGGGGTACCGGGAGGGCACCCGACAAAATGCGGGAGAGCCGGGAGGGCACCCGACAAAATGCGGGAGAGCCGGGAGACACCGCGCAGGGCGCGGGAGAACCGGGGGACACCGGGCAGGGCGCGGGAGAGCTTTCGGGGTGCACCGGGCGGGATCCGCTGGTGCCGGCGGCTGCACCCGGCAAGACGCGGGAGAGTCGGGGGAACTGCTCGGGGCGCGGGGAAGCGCGGCGGGTACGGGGCAGGACGCGGTGGTACCGGCGGGACACACGGCAGGACTCGGGAAAAGCGGGATGCACCGGGCAGGACCAGGGAGATCTTTTGGGAGGGCACCGGGTAGGAGCCGGAAATAGCGAGGGGGTCACCGCGCAGAGTGTGGGAGCAGCCGGGGGCACCCAGCAAGACACCCGAGAGTCAGGGACCGCCAGGCAAGACCCTGGGAAGCTCTAGGGTGGCGCCGGGAAGGACCTGGGAGTACCAGCGGCGGGGGTCRCAGCACCCACCTGTGTCTGTGCCCCCAGTCCCTCCACCCCAGCAGGCAGGTTGGCAGGTGGGGGGAGGCCGATCCACCCCACTCCCCTCTTAGGAGTGCCCCGAGTGGAGAAAATCTGAGTTTCCCCGGGAAAAGCCCTTTGTACCTTGGAGCTGCTAAATGGCCCCTTCCAGCTCCCCCAAACCCGAAGCCCCCCTGTACGGGGACACCCCAGGGACTCCGATGTGTGCGAGCGGATAATTCGCCTCCCTGCGTGGCACTGGGCAGGAAAAAAAATCCATTTGTTTTCCCTTGTTTACTGGTGCTCCACGGCCATCCCAGCTGGTTTTGAGGTGAGGAGTCTCAACCCTTCTCCATCCATGGGATTTTCCCTTTTCCCCCCCTAATTTCCCACCCTATTTGAATTTTTTTGGAAATSCCACGGTTGCTCCGAAAGGAAACATTCTTTGGCGTTCCCAGCGAAGGAGAGGCCTTTGGAGAAAGGAAATGGCCCCAGAAACAATGGCAGCAGCGTTTCCTTCCAGCAGAACACTGGGTGGGGGTCCCGGAGCCGCCACTTGTCCCTCCTTGAAGGTTTTCTTCCCTGATAAAAGTTAATTAAAGGATGTTGGTATGAGACGCGGAGGTCGCTTAGTCCTTAAATCCCACCAGAGCGCTCCTTCGCCACATCSCGATGGCGTTTTTTGCGTGGAGTCATGATGGATTCCCACAAAAAAAGTCACGCTTGAGCCCTGGGATGTGACATCATGTGCACTGACAGCTCAAAAACACAGGAAAAAGACAGTTTTGAACCCCAAATGTGTGTTTTTCCTTTAATTTTGCTTTCAAGCAATCCTTCCTTGCCTTTGGGATCCTCGTGGGATCGTGATGGGGAAAAGCAAAATGAGGGATGTTTGGCGTCCCTGTCCTCGTCCCAGTCCCCATCCCCAATCCCAACCCAAATCCCTTCCTCAATCCCATTCCAATCTCATCCCCAGCCCATCCCATCTCCGCCTCTCTCTCCCACACCAGGGGTGAAGCGCGTTTCCATCTATAGCAAAGTCACATATGATTATTGTATTATTTAATTTTTTTTCCCCAAATTTGGTCTCTCTGGAGGATAGGGCACTTTCTGCCCCCCCGCCCCCGGGGTCGTGAGAAATGCTGCTGTGGATTTTCCCAACGGACACTGCTCCACAGCCCGGCATCTCCTATCTGCCCGTTTATAAATAGTCGAAGTTAAGGGAAGAAAAGGAAAAAAATTCCCCAAAAATAATTTAAAAAAAAAGGGGAGGCTGCGCTGCAGTGCCGAGATGCTCCTTGACCTTTTTCCAAGCTTTTTTAGGGGTCCGTTTCCGGCCAGATTCCCGCTGTGTATTTTAAATCCCGAGCTTGGTCTTTTGGGATTTAATTTGGGTCTAGGTTTCACATGACTCCAGCGCCTTAATCCTATCAGCCGGGGTCATCAAACCCCAACCGCCTCCGGGATTTAATTCCCCGTTCAGTTAACGGTTTAGAGACTCCCAGAGGGGGCTTGGGGGGGTTGCATTTTGGGGGGTTGCTTTTTTGGGGGTTCAGGCCCTGCCAGAGCCAGGAAACAGCTTTTTTGGGGGGGTGAAATGATGCAATTTTAGATGAGGATGGGGTGATTGATATCGGCACAGGGATTAATGTTGAGATTGCAGGGATTTAAAGGTGATTTTTTTTTTCCATAGGGAAAAAATTCAAAGGGAAATTTAAAGCGGGTTTTTTTCGTGTGTCATGGGAAAAATTTTAAGTATTTTCGGATGTTAAATTGAAGGATATTTATTCCATCGGGAAAAAAGGTAAAGATATTTTTAAAGGTAAATTTAAATTAATTTTGTTCTTCCATATGTAAAAAAATCCCAGCAGATGGGCTGGGGCGGAGGGAGAACACTCGGGCAGGTGTTTAGCTCAGGGCAGCTGGATAAAAATCCAGGTTTTTGAGCCCGAAGAGCAGGCGGGAGGTGCCGAGGGCCCCGGGCCCCCCCGGACTCGTATGAGCACCGCGAGCGGCTTAATTTTTTCGATCTGGTTAAAGCATTAGAGGATTTGGAGCGTCGAGGTGGCCAAAGCCGGGGCCGTGCCAGAGGGTTCGGTCCCGTGCCCGCAGCTCCAGACCCGGCTCTACCAGCCTTTTTTAGGGTCACATCTGTCCGAGACGAGGAATCTGGCTGAATTCTGCAAGAAAAAGGCGATTTTGGGGAGCGAGCAGCCTGCGGATCCGGATCCGCCTCCCGCTCCCCGATACRCTGGAAGGGGGGTGATGGAGCAGGGATCTCCTGTTGCCGCGGGAGTTTAAGGATGACAGGGCAAAGCTGCAGCCCCAGAGCACGATTAGCATGGTCATCGTTAGGTTTCAGAATTAACACAGCCCGAGGAGAGCACAGGGAGCCCGGCCTGCAGCACTGGGGCAGCTTTGGGGGTCACGGGGCTGTTTTCGTGCCCTGGGGTGCGACGGGAAACCTCTGGCTGCTGCCGGAGCGTCTTTTCCCTCTCTGGAGCCTGGATTTCCCCGGGGATCCCCAGCACCATTTGGCCCAGCKCCTTTTTTGTGCCCAAAAAATCATGCGGATGGAGGAGGTGGGATGAAAACCCTGGATTTTCCCAGCTGTTGGGGATGCACGGGGGGTCTAGGAGCTGTGGAGTCATTTATTGATGCCATCTGCATCATTAATGAACTATATTATTAACAATATTATCATCATTATAATTATCATCACTATTTTATTTCCATTATTCTTAGTGTAATTACTGTTTTGTTATTATAATTTTTATAACTATTATAATTATTTTCATAAAAATACAATTATTATTCTACAAGGTCTAATACCTATTATTTCTAATATTTCTAATAGAAATTACAATATAATTATTGAATATAATATATTTTCTTCTAGATTATCCCAATTTAATACAATTTTATAATAATGGAGGAGCTGGGCTGAAAACACCTGGATTTTCCCAGCTGTTGGGAATACAGGGAGCTTTAGGGGCTGTGGCACCATTGAATGATGCCATCTGCATAATTAATGAAATGTATAATTGTTATCCCAATTATTAATATAATTATTGTCTTTATCAGTATTATAATTATTATGACTGTTATCTTTATTGTATTGGAATCATTGTTATAATCATCATCGTCATCACTATTAGCATTATTAATATCGCTTTTATCATTATTATTCTCACCTTTATAATTATTGTTCTTACTTTGATCCTTACTCTCATTATTCTGAGCACCATTATCACTTTCACATCCCCACTATTATCCCCATTCTTAGAAAAATATACGTATATTTATAATTATTATAAATTACATGTTCTCGACGATCTATTTTGTTCTGGAAATTCCAATTTAATGAGTCGCCATCCCATATTTCTTTCCACACTCTCTAAATTTAATACAATTATCTGTATAATTACATATAAATACACTATAATTACCATTATTTTTCCATACTATCTATTGGACCTGATATCACAGCTTTGTATAATTAATAAATAATATTATTGATGATTTGGGACCCGCGGGCACCTCTGGCATCCCTCCCCCCCCCACTCCAGGACTTAAAGGTTTATGTTCTTAGCCTGGGTGAGCTATTTTTATGCATCCTCACCAGACCGGGCTTGATTTCTCCTGGTTTTTCACCAGAGAAAGGAAATTTAATTATTTTTTTTAATTCCTGAGAAGACTTATCAGCCAGAGCAGAGTTTCCTGCCTGGAGCTGGAAGGCTCCGTCCGGAAACGGCACCAATGCCTTGCTGGGAGGGGGGATGAACGGATGCGGGAGGAGGCTAAAAATACCCCCCAGCGCCTTGTTTTCCTCTTTCTACCCTGGAAAAATCCAATTACAGCCTCTGAGCTCTTAGGGAAAAGTGTGAGGTCATCGAAGGCTCCCGAAATCCTTCAAACCCAAGGGGTTTTCCCCCCAAACTGGGGATTTGGGGTGATGGGGTAGCATCATCCTGTCCCCCCTGCATCCCAGTCCGAAGCATCCCTGGGGCGCTGGCAGGAGCAGGGCCAGCTGGGGACATGGATCGATGGGYGGGATGCAGGGATGGAGCCGCTGGGATGCGGGGCCTCGGTGATGTTCCCCCGGGAAAAACAAACCAAGCCCAGCACAAACYCAGCCTTGCCTGAGCCGATTAATTTTCTGGCTGAGCCTTACGGGCAAAGCCGGGGAATAATCTTCCCCCAGGAGCTGAGCATCCCTGTCCGGTCCATGGTACCCACTCATATCCCATCACTTCCTCCCAGTGGGGTTCGGGAGGATGCTGGGATGCAGGGGACATGGTGGCAGGGGATTGGGATGGGGCGCCGGAGGAGGCCACTCATGGATTATCSCAGTTTAGTGCTGGCACCAAAAAGGGGGGATGCTGGGGAAGGCTTGTGGGGTGCATATGGGGGACSCCTCCAAATAAATCCCAGGGGATCTGGTGCAGCAGCATGGGGGACTGTGAGTACCCCAATACTGAGCTAAGGGGGGCGTCTGCCTGCTGGAGGCRGCGGTCTCCTGGGAGGGAGTATTCGGACCTGAGGCTTTCCCAAGCCTGGTGTGGGAGTGAAGCAGGGATGGGAGGGAACAGCAATGTCCTGCATCCTCCGGAGCAGGCGGAAAGCCCTTCCTGTGGCGGGGAAGGAGGCAAAATGTTCTCCTGGCCCAGCTTCCTGGTGATAACCAGGGATTGTTGTTTTTGTCTTGGGAATGGGGGGTTTTCTCACGGTCGGTGAGGTTTTATGGAGAAATGGCACCTGGGGTTGAGTCACATCCCGGTTTCTTCCCTCTCCCGTGGGCAGGTGTCTCCTCGGCCGTGCTGGAGGTGCACGTGGGGACGGGCTCGGTGTTCTCGGTGGAGGGGCAGCCGGCGGTGCTGCCCGCCTGGTACACCAGCCGCTCCGTGGAGAAGCCCTACGTCACCTGGATGCTGACCAAGGAGAATGCTGGTACCTTCCAGGTGAGAAGAGGGGCGAGGCTGTGGGGCAGGAGATGGAGGGGGACAAGCTGGGAGGTGGCCATGGAGGGGGTGCTGGTAGTGCCCATGATGGGGGGAAGCTTATGGTGCCTACCATGGCGTGGTGGCCACGGTGCCCATGCTGGAAGGATGCCCAAGATGGGGAGGTGCCCATGATGGAGGGGAGCTCATGGTGCCCACCATGGTGGGATGAAGTTCATGGTGCCCATGCAGGGGAGATGCCCATAATGGGTAAGTGCCCATGATGGGGGGAACCTCCTGGTGGCCCACAATGGGGAAGTGTCCATGGTAAGGACATGGCACCCATAATGGAGAGATGCCCACAAAGGGGAGATGCTCGTGGTGGCGACCTGCCCGTGGGGAGATGTGTGTGGTTCCCAYGGTGGGAGCATGCTTGTGGTGCCCATGGTGGAGAGTTGCCCAKGGTGGGGTGAAGCTCATGGCACCCACCATGGGGAGGTGACCACCGCRGGGAGGTGACCACCGTGGGGCAGATGCTCATGGTGCCCATGATGAGGACGTAGYCATGGTGCCTGCAATGCGTAGCACCCATGATGGGGTGGTGTCCATAATGGGGGGAAGTTCATGGTGCCCACCATGGGGGTGCCCACCATGAGGATGCTCGTGGTGATGTGTAGATGCCTAAACAATGAGGTCGTGCCCACGGTGCCTGCAGTAGGGAGGTGCTTGTGCCGCCCACAGTGGGGAGAGACACAAGATGGGGASAGATCCAATATGGTGCCCACAGTGGGAAATACTTGCAGTGGGGAGATGATTGTGGTCCTCATGATCAGGAGGTGCCCACAGTGGCAAGGTCCTTGTGTCCGTGAGGGAAGATGCCCACACTGGGGGCATGCCCAGGGTGCCTGCAATAGGGAGGTGCTTGTCATGCTCACAATGGGGAGATACCCATGATGGGGAGATGTCCTTGGAGGATGTTCATGGTGCCCACAGCAGGGAAATGCCCCTGATGGGGAGATGCTCATGATGGGACAGTTTCTCATGGTGCCCGTGCCAGGGGTACTTGTGGTGCCTGTGGTGGGAAGCTGCCTGCGGTTCCCATGTCCAGGATGCTCAGGGCAGGGGAGGCTGGAGGGGGCTTATGCAGCAACCACTGCTTTACAAAATTCGGGATTGGTGGGGGGCTTTTCTCTCTGGCAACACCATCCAGAAGTGAGAGCATGCTTTCCCCTGTGCAGATCCTGGCGTACCTGGGCGGGGTGGTGAAGGTGGAGGAGACGGACCTGAAGCGCCGCGTGGGGTTCCTGTACCCCACCCTCGCCTACAACATCTCGCTGCGCATCAACGCCACCCGGGAGCAGGACTCGGGTCAGTACATGTGCACTGTCAACGTGGTGAATGACACCAGCATGGTCAAGAACATCGGTGTCATCAACCTCACCGTGCTGGGTAAGGCTCTGCCGGTCACCCCCGGTCCCTTGGACCTCCCCACGGTGCCCCTCAGGACTAACGTCGGTGCCCACAGTGCCGCCGGCCGTCCCCACCTGCCAGCTGCACGGCAACCCCACCGTGGGGGCCAACGTGACCTTGAGCTGCTCCTCCAAGAAGGGGAAGCCCTCGCCCATGTACCAGTGGCAGCGCACGGACCCCAGCCTGGAGTTCTTCTTTCCCCCCGCCCAGGGTAAGGTGGCACCAGTGTGGGGCCGAGGAGTGGGGTGGTTGGGTGGGTGGGCTGGAATATCCCGAGGAGATTCAGCTGGGGGATTCTTTGGCTTCATCCCCTTAACCCTGCCCACTCCCTGCACGAGGAGGCGGAAGGCGCGGGGGTGGCCGCGAGGCAGCACCCAAATTTCTCGCCCGCAGATGAGACCAGGGGCACCCTCAAGCTGACCAACCTCTCCCTGGAAATGTCGGGGGTCTACCTCTGCAGGGCCGAAAACCGAGCAGGTTCTGAGAACTGCAGCATCCTCCTGGAGGTGCACTCAAGTGAGTACGTGTCCGCAGGGTCGGGGAGGGAGGACATGGTCCCCATGAGGTGTCTGTGGGGTCCCTGCGGGAATAAGGGACTCTCTGTCTCTCTCTGGCAGCGAGCACCAAAGCAGTCATGGCCGGCGCCGTGCTGGGCTCCCTGGGTGCCCTCGCCACCATCATCTTCTTTGCCCAGAGGGTTGTCGGCTACAGGAGGAAAAAACGTGACAGCCAGGAGGAGGGAGCCAACGAGATCAAGTGAGGCACTCCTCCTGTGGAGGGGGTTCAAATCGTCATCATTAGGTTTCAGGGTCAATTTCAGGGTGAGGAGGGTGTTTCCACCTCTGGCCTGTCATTGCTCAGGTTTGGAGTTAACGGTGGGGAAGGGTTTTTGATCTTTGGCCAGTCACCAGCAGGTGCCAGAGGTAATAAGGAGGGAGGAGGTTTCCACTTCTAGCCAGTCGTCATTAGGTTTCAGAGTTAACGAGGGCATTTTCCACTTCTGTTTTCCACTCTGTTTTCCCCTCTTTCCCTCTTGTCCCCCTTTTGGGGGTCCAGGAGGCCTGCACAACCTCGTTGCTCAGGGAGGGGACGCCGGGGTGGGGAACGGAAGGGTTCCCCGTGCCGATCTCTCTGACGCTCTCCCCTCTTGGCAGGGAAGATGCCCTGGCGCCCAAAACCCCATCGTGGGCGAGGAGCCCGGCTTCAGACACCATGTCCAAAACCAGCACCCTGTCCTCCATCGCCGGCACCCGGGACAAAGCCTACGGAGCCAGAGCCCCCTCCGACACCGCCTCCATCCTCACCGCCACCGGCAGCTACCGGGGACCCCCGCCCCGGGGAGGGGGGCGGCCCCCCAACCTCTCACCCCCCGCCGTTAACGGGACCTCCCGGCGCCGCCAGGATCCGGCCGCCCCCCTGGGGTCGTTGCCCCCCTCCAGCCTGGCACGGGCAGGTGCCGTCCCTGTCATGGTGCCGGCGCAGAGCCGAGCCGGCTCCTTGGTGTGAGCTACCTCCCCAAAAAAGAGGGGTGCCCATAGCCAGCCCACGCCCCTCCCCGTTTCCTGGGGTGGTTTTGCCCCTTTTTGGGTTCCCTTTTTTTTTTTAACAGATGCCTCGAGCAGCTGGACTTGTCATGGGCATGTTTAATGGGTGCAGGGGCTCTCTGGGTTTGGGGGGACTGAGTCTCCCCATAAATATCACCCCCCAAACCAGCCCCAGCCCCTCCTGAGGGGGGTCCCCTTCTTATTATTTTTTTTCTATATCTATATATCAGGTGAAATTAGGGATTTTTCATAAAAGAGCATTAAAAGTGGGGGGTGGGGTGGTGGGGACACACACACACACACACACACACACACACTTTTTTTAGGGGTTTTCTGATTAAAAGCTGCTGTGCTGCCCAGCATCAGCGCTTTGGGTGAGTTTGTGGGGATTTCGAGGGGTGTGCCACGACCTTCTGGGTGATGTCATAGGGTGGGACTATGTCACGGGGCACTGGCTAAGGTCCTCAGGGTGAGGTGACATCATGATGCGCATGTTGTCACACCCCGTGTGCCGTCACAATGAGTGTGTGACATCACAGCATCCGACTCGCGCCTGTGTGCTGCCATACAGGCGTGTCACACGTCCCTGCGGGATGTCACGCGTGTCTGCACGATGTCACAGCCACCATCACACAGCAGCGGTGGCAGGACACACGCCTGTATGACGTCACACCCACAATCGCGCCTAGCCGTGACGTCACACGCAGCGGTGTGATGTCACTGCAGCAGTCACACGCACCTCTATGGTGTCACACGCCCAGCAGTGACGTTACACGCACCTCTATGGTGTCACAGCAGCCATCACGTGTGCAGTAGTGACATCACCACCCACCTCACGGCAGGAGCACCCCACGAGTCGGCTCCCCCCGGGAACGATGTCACGCCACGCCCCGCGCGCCTGCGTGGTGTCACCCCGGCTGTCACACGCCTGGCAGGGATGTCACGCGGGCCTGTACGAGGTCGCACGCACACATGGGACATCGCTGCTGGGCACCACCTGCCCCACACCCCTCCCACCTCTGCCCCGCTGTGACCTCACCACTCTGCCGGTGACATCAAAAGGCACCAAGGACAGGCCGGGGCTCTGGCAGGGGCGTTTATTGGGGCGGGGGGGCTCTGGGGTGGGGGGGGGCAGCCAGGGGCGGGGGCAGAGCCTGGCTGCGGGGGGGCCCCGGGGGTCGCATGCGGGGGGCAGGGGGTGAAGCGGGGGCTCCTGGGCCTCGGCGGGCAGCGGCGAGGGGGGGCCGGTGGCGAGGGGGGTCCGGGGAGCAGCTGGTGGCCCCTGCAAGCAAGGAGAGAGCAAGTGGTCAGCCTGTGCCTGGCCCTGCCTGCACCTTTAGTCCTCTCTGCACCCTGAGCCCTGGTCTGCACCCTGAGCCCTGCCTGTACCCTGTGCCCTGCCTGTACCCTGTGCCCTGCCTGCACCCTGCACTCTGAGCCTTCCTGCACCTTTATTCCTCTCTGCACCCTGCACCCGGTGCTCTGGCTGTACCCTGAGCCCTGCCTGTACCCTGTGCCCTGTCTGCACCCTGCACCTTGTGCCCTGCCTGTGCCTTAAGCCCCGTCTGCACCCTGTGCCCTGTCTGCACCCTGCACCTTGTGCCCTGCCCACGCCCTGCCTGTACCTTGTCTGCACCCTGTGCCCTGCACCTGCACCCTGCCCACACCCTGCACCCTGCCTGCACCCTGCTCACGCGCTGCTCCTGCAGCCTGCACCCTCTCCGCGCCCTCCCCCTGCCCACATTCTGCCCGTGCCCTACTTGCAGCCCGCCCACACCCTGCCTGCACCCTCGTCCTGCCTCCACTGCTGCCCACACTCTGCCCTCATCCAGCCCAGGAACCTGGGGGGGACACCCRCCTGCACCCTCCCTGGCAGGGAGGAACTGGCTTCCCTGTTGCCAACCTGCTTAGCCCCCCTAATGAGGCATCCTAAAGGAACCTCCGGGCCCTAAGAAGCTGCACAGCACCTGCACTTGGCAGCTGCCTCCCCACTGCAGCCCTATGACATCCTCACTGCAGCCCCAGTGCATCCTCACTGAATCCTCACTGCAGCCCCATTGAATTCCCACTGCTTCCCTACTGCATCTTCAGTTCATTCCCACTGTATCCGCACTGAATCCTTGTTGCTTCCCCATTGCATTTCTAGTTCATCCTCACTGCATCCCTGTTGCATCCCCACTGCGTCCTCACTGTGTTTCCACAGTCTCTCCACTGGATCTTCACTAAATCCTCACTGCATCCTCAGTTCATTCTCATTGCAGCCCCACTGAATTCCCTCTCCATCCTCAGTGCATCCCCACAGCATTTTCACTGAATCTCCAGTGCATTCTCACTGCATCCCCATTGCCTCCCCAATACATCCCAGTTCTGTTCCCACTGCATCTTCAGTTCATCCCCACTACATCCCAATTCCATTTCCACTGCATCCTCAGTACCTCCCCACTGCATCCCAGCTGAGTCCCAGTTCCATCCCCATCACATCCTCAGTTCATTCCCATTGCAGCCTTGTTGAATCCCCACTGCAGCCTCACTGCATCCTTCTCTTCATTCCCCACTGCATTCCCACTGCATCTTCAGTTCATCCCCACTGTATCTTCCCCAAATCTCTATTGCATTCCCGCTCTATCTTCACTGCATCCCAGTTCCGCCCCAGCTGCATCCCAGTCCCATCCCAGCTGCATCCCAGTCCCATCCCAGCTGCATTCCCACCAGCCCAGCCACGCTCACGTGGCTGAGCCGGCAGCACGCCCTCCCCGCCGCTCGCCCCAACCCAGCCTTCCCGGGATGCGGGGCCATTCCGCGCTCCCGGCCCCGGCGCGGCGCGGGGCACGGCCCGGGCACGGCACAGCCACCACCCGGGCTCCGATGCCACGCGGCCTCGGCACCGTGGGCGCTTTTTAAATTTACCTTTTCCTGCCAGGAGACTGTGACACAGGCTTTTAAAAATAGCATGTGCTGAGGCGAGGCGCTCGGGGTGGTGTTGCTAAGGGAGAGATTCAATCCAAATCTAGGGCTGTGCCTTCCCATCCTACTTCCCATCCTTCCCAACTACTACGGCGCGCACCCAAAATTAGGGCAAGGCAGGGGCTGTCTGCCTGTGTGCTTCCATCTCCTGGGAGGAAAAACCCCTTCTCCATCCCGCATCGGTGCGGGGAAGGACGCTCCATCCCAAATCTGCGCAGGGAAGAACGCTCCATCCCAAATCTGCGCAGGGAAGAACKCTCCATCCCAAATCTCTGCAGGGGAGGATGCTCCATCCCAAATCAGCTTGGGGAAGGATGCTCCATCCCAAGTCAACACAGCAAAGGACACTCAGAGCAGCATCCTTATGGAAGCGACCCAGTTTTGGGGGGCAGAAGTGGGATTTGGGATGTACCTAGTCGCCGTTGCGGAGGTCGCCGCCGCGGGTGCTGTTGGCGCACTCGGCGTCCTTGGTTTTCCGATCAATCTCACCCCCTTTGATCTTCTTGCGGGTCATATGGCCACGGAAACTAGCCTGGATCTTGGCGGCTGCCGCGTTGGCATCGGGATCGTCCAAAGGGATGTCCAGGATGTCCTCGTCCAGCTTTGTGCAGGCTCCTTCCTGACAGTGGCAACGGGAGGGTTACAGCTGGTGGGACCTCAAACAGGGCATCCCCCTCCCCAAACGAACCCATTCAAGAAGGTTCTAAATTAGCCCCTCTTCTAAAAATTAGGGGGGAAAGGTGCTAAAAATGAGGTTTACTTGTTAAAAATGAGGGTCCTTTGCTAAAAATGAGAGGTTTTGCTAAAAATCAGCRTCCCTTGCAGGTGGTCTCAGGAAAATTGCAACTGAAGGTGCAGGCAGGGGAAGATGCTTCACCTCCTGCTCATCCCTAAATTCCATCCTGGACCACACAGCTGCAGGAAGCCAGACCCCAGCCAGGTGGACCCTGCTTCCCAAGGGCTCTGATACAGGGAGAGGAAAATCCATGGGAGCAGAGCATGGGTTCTGGGGGGTATTTTTGGCACGGGGGCGGGGGTCACGATGCACAAAATCAGCTGGTCATGCCTCAGTTTCCCCTTCCCCCACAGCCTGTTGCATCCTCCTGCATCCTTCCTCAGGGCTTTGGTTGAAAACACCAGGAAATTTGGGAAAGGAGTGATGCCGGAAGGGAGGAAAATCCCCGCCAAGGACAAATCACTGTAGCCCATTCCCTTCCTGCCACATCCCACCAGAGCACTTGGACTCCGCACCGAGTTCAACGGGAGAAAAAAAAAAAAAACACGGGAAAACGAAATGAGGTGGAAATGAGCTGGCATTGGATGATCCAGCGCCGGCAGCAGTGGGGGTGAAGCCTTTGTGTCGTCCCAGGAGCACTTGAAAGGACTTAAAGGAGTTTGGGGGGCTTATTTGGAAGGGGGAGATTTGGGGTGGAGGGAAGAAGATCATCCCATTGGAGCGTGCCATGGCTCCACCAAGTTGCTCGGGTTGTTTTACCATTGTGAAAGGTGAGGACGGGTCCAAGGTGGAAGTGATATGTCCAAGGTGGAAATGATATGTCCAAGGTGGAAATGTTATAGCCAGGGCTGGAAATCCTATATCCAGGGGAGAAATCCTATAGCCAGGAGAAGGAAATCCTATATCTAGGAAAGAAAGCCTATATTCAGGAGAGAAATCCTATATATGGGGGGGGGTGGGTGTGAGAATAACCTATATCCAGGGGAGGAATCCTATATACAGGTGGAAGAAACCTGTATCCAGAGGAGAAATACTATATCTGGCAGAGGGAATCCTATAGCCAGGGGAGAAAACCTATATATGGGGGGCATATCCTATATCCAGGGGAGAAATCCTATATCCAAGAGAGAAATCCTATATTAAGAGGGAAGAAATCCTATATCCAGGGGAGAAATACCATATACAGGTGGAGGAAATCTATATATGCGGGGGCATTTCCTATATCCAGGGGAGAAATACCATATACAGGTGGAGGAAATCTATATATGCGGGGGCATTTCCTATATCCAGGGGAGAAATACCATATACAGGTGGAGGAAATCTATATATGCGGGGGCATTTCCTATATCCAGGGGAGAAATCCTATATTCAGGGAAGAAATCCTACATACAGGTGGCAGAAACCTATATTCAAGTTGAGAAATCCTGTATATAGGTGGGAAAAACATATTCATGAGAAAAAAATCCTATATTCAGGGGAGACATCTTATATTCAGGGGAGAAAACCCATATTTAGGGGTGCATATCCTATATCGACAGGAGAAATCCTATATACAGGGGAAAAATACCATAACCATGGGGTGAAAACCTCTATGCAGGAGATGAAAACTTGTATCTAGGGGAGAAATCCCATATTCAGAAGGAGAAATCCTACATATGAGGGAAAAAGTCTTATACATAGGGGAAAAATCCTATATGCAGGAAGGCTAAATCCCATATCCAGGGTGGGCTTTGCCTCTCTGGAGGTGCCCAGGACGAGAGATGGGGGCTTTTCCCTGTTCTGCTGCCTAAGCAGGAGGGGGAACAGGGAGGAAAAAAGTCGGGAAAGGGGAAAAAAAAAGGGTAAAGGGGAAAAAAAAGGGGTAAAGGGGTAAAAAAATGGAGAAAGGGGCAGGAAAAGTCAGGGGATCAGGGAGAAAGGGGAAAAGGATGTGGGTTTCTGCCCAAGCCGGCTGGTGGCCAGGAGGGAGGAGAGCTCACCCTGGGGTGAGAAGAGAGGGGTGCAGCCCCAATTAAGCCCTTTATCCATAAGCAACCCCCGATCCCACCTGTAGAGCAATTGTGGGGTGGGAGGAAGAAAAAGCTGAATAAAAGCTGGATTCGAGGACARGGGGGATTTTCCTCCGTGGGCTGCGGGGCGCAGGATGCTGGCCGTGCCGTGGCCCCGGTGGGATGGATTCTGAACTGGTGCGAAGCGGGACTGGGGGGTCTGGGGAGCTGGAGATGGGCCTGGGGGGCTGCAGCAGCGCCGGGGCCGGGGGCGGGGGGGAGGTTGCGGAGTTGGTCGAGCTCTTGGGTGCAGCACCCATCGCACCCCCCGCCCCCACCACCCCAAACCCGCCGGCCGCCCCCAGAGCACAGCACGGATGATGGATGGAAGGCAGGAGCGGGCGCCGGGGGGACAGGGAAGGGGCACCTACATTGCAGCAGTCCATGGCGGAGGGCGGGTGGGCGGCCAGCGGCGGGCGAGGGGCTCCGGCAGGATCGCGCTTCCCCGGCAGCTCTCCCGGCGCAGGTGGCAAGTTGAGCGGAGCCGCTTGCCTACGTAATGCGCTTTCCTCCGGGCGAGCCTATCAGCCCGACACCCCTGCCAGGCTTTTGGGGGGGAAGGGGGGGGTGTCTTATTTTTTTTTTTCCTCTCTTTCTCCTCTTTTTTTTTTTTTTTTTTTTTTCCCTCCTCCAATTTTATTTCGCAGCCTCCAACTCCCTCCTAACACTTAAAGGAGCCGACAGCTCGCCTCGGAGTTTCGTGGAACACAACATCACATGCAGAGGATGTGAGCCAAGATGTGATGGGGTTGCCCCCGGTGTGGAGGGTTTTTTGGGGGACAAAGCTACAGCAAATGGGGGCAACGGGTTCATTTTTGGGGGTATACAACTCACGGAGATGCTGGAGGCAGGTTTTGCCCCCCAGGTTGGTTTGCACGGGGGGAAAAAACCTTCTTGACCTACTTAGGACTTGGTCCCAAAGGAGGGTGAGGATGAGGATGGCAAGGRTGAAGATGGTGAGGATGGAGATGGTGGTTAAGGCTGGGCATGGCGGGACTGCGTCCCACCAAGCACCTGCGGAAGCCCAGGGGTGATGTGCCCGACTGCAGGCTCCAAGCAGAGGAGTGGGCCCCACTTCTGGGGTCTGGGGGTCCCTTCCCCACTCATAGGAGCATCCGACCCACCACGTTTGGGGTGTTTTCCAACTAGCCCTGCAGCCCCAGCCACTCTCCCAGCCCTYGGTGCTCCCTACAGACCCTGCTTCCGCCCTCGGCCCGTGCCCAGGTGCTGGGACTGGCAGGGTGAGCCGGGGCACCCCGGGAAAGAGGAGGGACCCCCAGGGCAATGCGGGGGGCTGCAGCCCACAGCCCCCCCATCTCCTGCCTCGCTCGCCTCTAATCCGGGTTTGGGAGTTGCTAAGCAACTGCATAAGTCGCCCGTGGGCTCCGCGCCGATGCTGCTCCAGCCAGCCCCCAAAACACAGCGTGGCCCCCCCAGAAGGGCACCGGCACCCCCCGACCCGCCTGCTCAGTCGGGCCCCTCTGGCTCTCCCTGGCCAAGTTTGCTCACAGGGGTCATCTTGCTTGGGGGCCTGGTGACACTGACCTTCCTCTTTGCCACCATCATCATCCCTGCCCCACTGACATCACTGTTTCTGGCACTAGAAGGGGCACTGTGCCCACTGCTGCCACCAGCCTTGTCCCCATCCCTGACCTCATCCCTGTCACGTCCACCACCTTCTCCATCCCTACCATTGTCCCTGTCCCCATATCTATCATCATCCCTGTCATGATCCCCATCCCATTTCTTGTCCCCATCCACTTCATAATACCAATCCTTTGCCCCATTCCCAGCTTCAACCCCATCATCTCTGTCCCCCTTCCTGTCCCCATCCCCATCAACACCCTCATCCTTGTCCCTATCCTAGGCCCTGTCACTTTCCCTATCACCATCCTTGTTCCCATTCCCATCCCATCCGTCTCCAAGGCCACTCCAGCTGGGTGGTGGCACCTCTTGCCCCCTGACATCCCCAGCTCCCCAGGACACCCACACATCCTGGTCCCCATCCTACTCCACCCCATCTCAGGCACATCCCACCACTGCCACCTTCCTCACCTGCTTCACCCGCACCTGGAGGTTGATGGGGGTCACCCCTGCCCCAGCAGCACCCAGGCACCCAAGTTCCCCCTCAGGAAATGCTCCCAAGCATCCCTCGATTTCCCTGCCAGCCATTGGCACCCAGCTCTCCCCGCTGGAGCCACTTTTCCACCGTCACTTCTTCCCACCAGCGCGGCGGGCTGGGGGGGATGGGAACAGCTCTGCTCCAGAAAACCCCGCTCCAGCTTCCAGGAGAAACCTTGGCAGCTCTGTTGGGATTTTCGATSGGAAAAGGATCCTTTTCCCTGGTTTTTTAGACCCTCCAGATCCATCGCTGCCTGCTCCAACGAGAGAAGACAGGGTGTTTTGGGCGAGTTAAGTGGGAAGGGTCTTTGGGGTGATTCATCCATCACGGGTCTGGGAAGTTAGCCCCAAAATTAGGACTGGTCCCTCAATTAGTCCCCAAAATCTGCTCCATCCACGGCACCCCGGTCCTGGCAGAGCCGCTGAGCACCGCCGTCTCCCGCAGGCTGTGGCTGCGGAGGAGGGACGCGAAATGCCAGAACATTTCTAATCATTAATGGAGGGTTTTGAGCCCGTTCCAGGCTCTGCGTTTTTCCTCCCCGGGCCCCTTCATCTGGGTGATGCTTTTCCAGGTGCTCCAGCACCTCCAAAATTCGAATTCCAAGGAAATAACTCAGATTTCGGAAGGGGAGAACGGGCACTGCAGCTGGCAAGACCTGCTGAGAACATCCCGCCGTCATGGTTCGAGATGGTGGCACCRAGGTGTTAAAAAATCCTTTAAAAAAGGGAAAAAATCCTTAAAAAAAAAAAGGAATTGGATGCTGGAATGATGCCCTGGGCGGGCAGCGTTGCCGGCTGCCGAAGCAGGAGCCGGCAGCCGGCGAGGCGGGGCCAGAGGGGGGGTCAAGGCGTAGCTGGTTGGCATCAGCCCCGGCGCGGGGTCCCCGCCAGCTTCTTTTCCCCATCCCTCCTTCCTGTTTTTCCCGGGGGAGCCGCTGTCGTGCCCCGTGCCGTGGGCGAGCACCACATATGGCCAGGGAAAACAGGAAAGAGGGGGGAAAAACGGGGTGAGCATGGATGTGGGGTTCAGCCCCCTCCAAAAATAGAGCTGGCAGCTTCGATGCCAACCCYGTCACTTGTTGGGGGGGATTTTGAAACCACTCTGGGTGGGAAAATATGAATTTCACAGGTAGGAATAGGATTGGAGGGCCCTTGCATGAGCCCCAAAATTCCATGAAGGCATCTCAGCTTATAGGGGGGGTAGCAGAGGAGCAATGTCACATCATTCCTTCACGCCGGGATGTTATGAAGTTTCTCCAACCTCCAGGGATGCAGGGGCCTAAATATAGAGGCTAAAAATATCATCCCGTGCTCAGCTCAGCCCCAAACCCAGGATTTTTCAGGGAGAAATCTCAGGTGATCGGTGCTAATAATGGCGGGGACCTCGTTAATAAAATTCCTCATTAAAACAGCACCGCAGGGGCAGGATGGGAGCACAGTGCCCACCCACGGGAGAAGGGCAGGAGCCAGGGGAGGACCAAGGGGTTTTTTTTGGTTTTGGGGTTGGATGGTGGGAAATAGGGGATTTGGGGCAAGTGCTGAGGTCGGGTCCCCGGAGAGGTGTCTCAGTTCATGAGGGTTATGGGGACGTGCTCCCCCTCGGCTCCTCTTCATGCATTTTGGGGCAGAATCATGGTGTGCTGGAGCTGTGCGTGCTGCCTGCTCCCCCTSGTGCTCCCGCTCTGTGTCCTTGGCCTCCTTCAGCTCGTGGAGGAAAGATAGAAATTTAGATGGTGTGGGACAAGATGGCAGGACGGGGTGGGGGCAGGAACGCAGTGCAGCCCTTGGCACCTCAAATTCTCCGGAGGGGGCCAGAGTGGAGGGCAGCCTACCTTGGAAGGGGGCCAGGTGAGACGGTCGTCCTCCAGCAGGGCTCCCCACGCCACCGGGTCAAGGCCACCAGCTGGGGAAGGAGGAGGCTTGATGCCACGTGCAATGGGCATCTGGGCAGACCTGGTGCCACAAGTGATGGGCACACAAGACAGGCACAACACCCTGGGTGATGGGCACAAATGGAAAGCCTGATGCCATAGGGGATGGACATTTGGGACAGGCACAACACCGTGGGCGATGGGCACAAGCAGCAGGTGTGATGCCCTGGGTGATGGGCACACAGGAGAGGCCTGATACTGTAGATGATAGGCACATGGGGCAGGACTGACACCCTGGGCAATGGACACGTGGGGCAGGCCTGATGCCCTGGTGCTGGGCGGACGGAGCAGGCTGGGCAGGCAGTGCAGCGTGGGGCAGSGGATGGCGGTGTGGGGATGGGTGCTGGGCAAGGCCACTCACCCTCTCTCTGCTCCAGCAGCCTTTGGAAGTACTGTGCTGCAAAGGCCACCACATTGGTGGGCTGCTCSCGCAGCACCTCCCGCGCCAGGCCCTCCAGCAGGTTCCGGAAGCCGGCGGGCACCCTCATCCTGGTGTTGGMGGCGGCGATGGACATGGCCGTCTCTCTCGGACCACCTGCAGCGGCACAGCCCGGGATTAGCCACAGCCCACAGCCCCGGTGCCACCGGGCAGCGCCGGGACTCGAACCTCCGACCCACGGCTGCGGGGGCAGCGCCGCCACTAGGGGGCGATAGCTTCCCCGCCCGCCGCGCACGCGCGCCGCCACCTCTCGCTGCGCGCGCGCGGCCTCGGCCTGGGCGGGGTGAGCGGGCGCGGGGGGGCCCCGGACCCCCGGTGTCCGTCCGTGTCCTCCCGGTGTCCGTCCGTGTCCCCCTGTTCTCCCTGCGTCCTCCGGTTCCCCCCTCCGCGGCTCCGCAACCCTCGGCCCCGCGCTCCCGCTCTCTCCCCTCGGCCTCTCCCGTCAGAGCCGGCCCGGGTCGTGCCGGCGCCTCAGGCCGTGGGGCGGACGCCGTCGCTTGGCAACGGCCCCCCCCCACCGGCGGCGCGTGCCCAGGCCACACATCCCCGCGCGCTGGGCCCGCCCGCGGGGCGGGGAGGGGGCGGTGGAGGGGCCGGGGCGTGCCGGGAGGTACCGGGGGGTACCGGCGGTCCCGCCGCCCTCACACCCCGTTGTCCCCCCCCCAGGATGGCGGCGTGGGCGCCGCTGGTGCTGTTGGCCTTGGCTCCGGCGGCGGCAGGTAAAGGGCTCGGGGGGGTCAACTTCTGCCCACCCCCCAGCCCCGCGGGCACCCTCTGCAGCGCGGCCCTGGAACGGGCCTCCCCCGAGACCCCCCGGACACCCGCTTCGGGGRCACTTGGCACCGCCAGAACCCTTGGCATCACAGCAGCCCGGCTTCGATGCCCGTGGAATTCCCAAGCCCCGCACCCCAGCCCTGCTTTGGTTCCCTTTGCACACCCCGAGCCTCGTGTGTGCGTTGGCACCTCCCCAGCCCCGCTTTTTGTGTGCCCCACTTGGCATCCCCCGTAAGCCCCCCCAACTCCGCTTTGATGCCCTTTGAACCCTCAGACCCTTTTGATGACATTGGCACCACCTGGAGCCTCACTTTGGGGCCCTGGGTGCCCTCCCAGMCTCACTTTGATACTTTTGGCATCTCCCTTAGCCCAGTTTTGATGCCYTTGTCACCCCCCACCCCTCTTTGACACCCTTTGCACCCCCGAGTCCTGCTTCAATGCCCTGTGCACTCCCAGAGCTCCAGTTTGATGCCCTCTGCACCCCCTGAGTCTCACTTTGACACCCGTGGCATCACCCCAAGCCCCGCTTCAATGCCCTTTGCATCCCCTGAGTCCCACTTTGACACCCTTCACACCCCCAACCCCTCTCCAACACCCTTCACACCCCCAGCCCCTCCCCAACGCCCTTGGCCCGGCACTGCCGCCGTGGGACGATGCTTTACGTAAGGTGGGAGCCGCATGCGGCTCCTCGGTGGTGTCTCGTGGGCTCTCCTCCCTTCCCTCCTCCCTTCTTCTTCCCTTCCCTCCTCCCAGCTGCTTTTTATAGCCTCCACTCTTCCCTGGCGTCTCAGTTCTAATTTTTTTTTCTCCTCCGACTTGTTTTTTATATAACTCGTCCTTCCCGGAGCCTCGTGGCAGGAGGCAGTGGGACCAGTGATGCAGCTGACTCCCGAGCGGCCGAGGATGTCGTTCCTTTCCTTCCTTAAACCCAGCCTAGGATGAGCTGCGGAGGGGATGAGGCTCCAGGAGCTCCGATTTGGTCACTTCAGTGGGGATCCCTGCCCAGATCACCCCTCAAATGTTGCCCCTGACCCCCTTTTCAAACATGATTTTCTTTTCACACTGCAAAAATGGGGCTTTTGGGGGTGCCAGCGCTGAGCCTTCTGCTTCCACCCCCACTGAAGGCGCCTTTGCCAATGCCACACACCTGATGTTTCCTATCCCACCCCTTGATAAACTTTTTTCCAAGGGAAAAATACATCAGAACATTTATCAGCAAGGCTGGGCTGGCAGAGACACTCCCATGCTGTTATTAGAGGAATTTTTACCAAAATCTGTATCCAAATCCATGTTATACAAGATGTAACATGCTGCCTGTGCTTTGGGAGGTGAATTCCCTTTTGTGGACTTCAAATCCTGCCTCTTCCTCAGCTCTGTGGTGATTTTAACCACCTTAAGGCTGACCAGGAAGCGGTAAATTAAGTGGAATCTCAAATAATCTGTATTTAGGAGGGAGTCAGAGGCTCTGCCAAGGATATTTTCATCTCGGAGCTGATGTTTGCACTGTCTGCTGATTCCAGGGGGAATGCTCAGCTTCGCCTCCTACTATGGTGACCACATGGTGCTGCAGAGGAAGCCGGCAGGGGCTGTGGTGTGGGGCCACGGGGAGCCAGGGGCCGTGGTCACCGTGACTCTCTCAGGGGCTGGTGGCCTCATCGTCATGGAGAAAACGGCACAGGTTAAAGGTCAGTCCCAGACCCTCACCAAAAACTGGGGCCATCGGTTTTGGTGGCCAAAGAGCTTGTCTGAGCCCAAATCAGAGCCAATGGTGGGATGAGACAGGGTTTGTCACCACCCCTGAGTGTGTCACACTGCTGCCCTGGGTGATGGTGACATCTCCAGCTCGTGCTTTTCCCTCTCCAGGAGCTCGGGGGGGGTTCAGCCATCCCCCTCCCCACCAGCGCCAGCCTTTGCTCACTTTGGTTCCCAACAGCGGATCCCGTGGGCGCCCAGCGGGAGCCGAGCTGCCGCTGGAGTGGGTGGCACCGCACAGGCTTGAGCCGAGCGATGAGGCTGTGGAGGGGAGAGGGGGAGTTTAGCTCCTCTCCATGTCAGAACCATCTCCGAAGAATCTCCAGAGCACTCCTGGCTTCTTTTTCGATCTGGGCCCCCTTGGAGGATCCTGTGGGATCTCTAAGCCCCGAAGGATGCTGTCTGTGCAAGCAGAGCCTTCCTGGGGGCTGGGAYGGCTCAGGGGCACATCAAATCCCAGCTACTTCTCTGCCTGAAGAGTTGGGGGGGGAGCTCATCACCTTTGGGGGGTGAAAGGGCTGCCCAAGGGCACCTCCAGAAGCTGAAGAGCCTGGAGGTGTCTTGTGGGAGAGCAATGMTCCAGGAGATCTGCAGGATCCAGCCGGAAAATCCACACTAAGCTCCAGCAGAATATCTTTACGCTTCGATTCGGCGCCTCTAAAATTAGCTGGAGACATCTCAGTGTCACACACACCAAGCTGCTCCTGTAATCCCAGTTCCTCCCAGCAGCTTCTGCTCTGACACACATTTGTTTTCCAGATTTTCTTTTTTAACCCCTAAATTCCTGCAGGAGGAAAGTCCCTTTGATGGCAGAGAGCTTCCGAAATCCATTTCCCCAACCTGTCTCTGTTGTGGGGAAGCATTTTCCTGTTGCCTGTCCTTCCCCACTGGTTTTTGGCTGCTCATTCAACATCCTGGCAAAGGTCTTGAGGTCTTCATAGGGATAGTGGAAGATAAGCACCATCCTCTTCCTCCAGGACCTTCTGGGACATGGACGACTGTCCTGGACCCAATGGGTCAGGGCGGCCCCTACGCACTGACAGCCGAGCAGGGCTTGGAGAACRTGACACTGTGGGACATCTACTTTGGAGATGTGTGGCTTTGCAGTGGGCAGAGCAACATGGCAATGACAGTCCTGCAGGTAAGGCCCCACAGCACAGATCAGGTGGGATCAGGTAGGGATCAGGCAGGGAAGTGCCTTGCATGCTCCTGCCCCTTCCTCAGGTGGACAACGCCAGCCAGGAGCTCGCCGCTGCCACTCGCTATCCCTATGTCCGTATCTTCGCTGCGGCGCCTGCCCGCTCCGATGTTGAGCTGGAGGACCTGGAGCAGATCAACTTGCCATGGTCCATCCCAACAGCTGGTGAGTGCAGTGTGCCTCCAAAAGGGAGCCTGGAAATGGCTTTTTTCCCCCCTTTTTCCCTTTGCAGCCTGCTGTTTCTTGAGCAGAAAACCTGGGCCATGGGAATTTCACCTACTTCTCGGCCGTGTGCTGGCTGTTGGGGCGCTCCCTGTTTGAGGCTCTGGGGTCTCCCATCGGGCTGGTGGAGGTGGCCTGGGGGGGGACCCCCATCGAGGCCTGGTCCTCCCGCCGGGCTCTGCAAGCATGTGGGCTCCCAGAGGACACAGGGAGGTGAGAGAAGGTGCTGTGGAAACACCTCCTGCTCTGCACCACGCTGCTTTTGGGGACTATCCTCATCCCTTCCCACCCCACCTCCTCTCCCAGAGCCTCGCTGTCCCCTCTGTGCATCATTATGCCCCCTTGGGTTAAAATCCCTTCCCATGCCAACAGCATAAGGCACATCTGGGTGGGTAAAGGGGGGGACCCCAGAGCTCCCCTGTGGCACGGTGCTTGCTTTAAGCATGCAGGGCTTGGCTTCTGAAGCCCACCTTGTGCTTTGCACCCCCCTTAAACCTGACTTTGTCTTCCAGCACCTCCCCACACGAGCATCTCTCCGGCCCACAAACGCCCTCCGTSCTCTGGAATGCCATGATCCACCCGCTGCTCAACATGACCCTGCGGGGTGTCGCTTGGTACCAGGGTGAGCCCCCGTTTCTGTCCCCTGGGGTGGAGCAGCCCCCGCTGTCCCACTGGGCTCTCACTGGCCCCTCTTTCTGGGAGACAGGTGAGGCCAATGCCTTCCTGCACACAGACCAGTACAACTGCACCTTCCCCGCTCTCATTGCCGACTGGCGCCAGGCTTTCCACACCGGATCGGCTGGACAGACAGAACTGCTTCTCCCCTTCGGCTTTGTGCAGGTGTGGGGGGGGTGAGAGGCAGGACCCCCACCCTCCTGTGGGGATGGCCAGAGAGGCTTTACCCAGCCTTTTCCACACTGGAGGCCACTTCCAAGCTGGCAGCAGGGAGACAACACTGTAAACACATGGACGCAACCTGCCAAGTGCTGAAAATCCCAGGCAGGGACCACAGCGGCCAGTTTCGGGAGCTGAGCCACTCCCCCCCTTCCCCTGTGCCTCACAGCTGTCCACCTATCGCCGTCGGAGTGCAGACGACAGCTTTGCCCGGCTCCGCTGGCACCAAACAGCCGACCTGGGGGTTGTTCCCAATGCCAGGATGCCCGGCACTTTCATGGCCGTAGCCATGGATCTGGGCGATGAGCACTCTCCCTATGGCAGGTGAGTCCTGGGCTGGGGTGCGGATGTAGGGATGGAGTTTTTGGGTACCAACCCCATCTCCCTCCTCTTCCTCGGCAGTATCCACCCCCGGGACAAGCAGAATGTGGCACACCGGCTGCTGCTGGGTGCCAGAGCTGTGGCATATGGGGACGAGGACCTCGTGTTCCAGGGACCGTATCCCACCCGGGCTATCCTGGAAGTGACCAGGGGGCTACTGAATGTCACCTACAGCCAGGAGCTCATCTGCCGTCAGAGGGACGAACAGGCATTCGAGGTGAGGGGTGGGAAATCTTCCCCAAAGAACTGGGAAAGGGAAGGCAACACTGATGGTGGTTTCTCCCCTCTGCAGGTGTGCTGCTCCAGCCAGGTGTCCTCGTGCCAGTGGCTGCCGGCACCGGTGGTGGTGGTGAGGTCCCACACGGTGACGCTGGCCCTGAGCGGCTGCGGGACGCTGGTGCTGGGCCTGCGCTATGCCTGGGCCGAGTGGCCATGTGAGTACCAGGCCTGCCCCCTCTACAACCCCCAGGGGCTACCTGCACCCCCYTTCCTGCTGGACACCCTCCCTGCAGGGAACACTGCCGGAGGGAGGGAGCTGCTGCTCCTCCCTGGGTCCAGKTTCTCCCTATATTAGGGAGATGAATGAGCTCAGGCCTCTGGCAAAGCATTCAGGGCTCCTGGCACTGTCCCTTCCCRAGCCAGGGAAGCAGAGGCTTGGTTACTGTCGTGTTAATTAAACAACTTTTAAGCTTCTCTTTGGACTCAAGCCAACGCTGGGGCGGGGSGGGAAGCCAATATACAATTAAATACATGAAACATGATGTAAGGAGAAGCAGCAGGACACAACAATGGGAGCTGAACCCTGCACTGCTGCTTCCCTTGCCCATGGAGCTGGTCCTGGCCCCCAGACACGCCATTTCTCCGGGCATGGAGTGCTGGTCCCCAGGGCAGGGTCCTCACAGGATCAAGGGATCAGCTTCCAGCTGCAGGGTGGAGAGGGRGAGAGAGGAGCTCTGCCAAAAACCCACAGACAAACGCTGAGGGTGGGCTGGGGCAGGGAGCTGTGGACKGCGTGAGTGCCTTCCACCTCCCTCTCTTAATAAATACTTAATAAATAGTTAATAAAYCACCTCATTTTATTCCTGGATCCTTTTTTACCTTCAGAGGAGCATCCCTCATCCTCCATTCCCCGCCTCTTGCCATAACAGCAGGGGAGTTTGTGTGGAAGAGGCACAGCGTGGCACCCAGCGCTCAGAATAAGAGACCCAAGAGGTTCTGCACAAAACATGGATTGTTTAACCTTTTGCTGGACAAATGTACATAAGAAGGGAAAGGCCAGGTGCAGGAATAGCAGGTGGGCTCAGCCTGGCTGCTGCAGTACAGCTGTGTCAGAACCAGTTTGATCCACATTCTTGCCAGCATCGCTCGGGTGCAGKGGAGTGGATCCCACGATCACAGGATCCTTGCCTGCTGCCGGGTCAGGCAGAGCCCAGCGAGTCCCGTGAGGCTTTTCCCATTGTTTCCACTCCAGCCTTTGGTTCTAGACAAGAGGGGAAGAGCAGGCAGTTAATTAGCTGGGCAATGGCAGACTGGGATCTGGGCTTCCTCCAGCACTGTGCAACTGGCCCAGAAGCCAGCTGTGCTGGCCCTGGGTTGCCATGGCAACGAGGATGCAGAGTCCAGCTCAGTCTGTGGATTTTTTTAAACCACAGTTCAGACTGTGTGTTCAGGGCCAGGAATGAAGCCCAGGCCTCCCAGCTCCTGCCTGCAGGCCGGGCTGTCTCGCAGAGCTTGGAAATCACTTGCCATGGGCACCAGGGGTCCCTGTGAGACCCCGAAGAGGCATCCAGCTCCCCAAACCCCAAAGCACATGGGAGAGGGAGCAGTGCAGGCCCTGGGAATGCGGCTCTACCTTGGAACCTGTCTCCATCTCTGCACACAGCCCACTGTGCCCACCAGTGCCATGCAAATGGGAGAAGGGGGCAGGCATGGCATCCTTGGCATCAGCCCTCCAGGATTCAGAACTCCCATCCCCACTCCAAGCAGGCTGAGCTGCCAAAAACCGGGACCCTCCCAGCCCTGCAGTTTGCCCGGAGCTTGGATTTAAGCGGCAAGCTCTCAGTTTGCTGTTCCTATAGCAACCCCTGCCCACGCCTCAGATCGCAGTAGCATCACACTCCAGCTGCCAGAACCCCTTCCTGGAGCTGTCAGCCCTCACGGTGACCCCCAACTATCCCTCAAACACCTTAAGGTCTTGGAAAAGGGTTTAGGGTGGTCCAGCCACATTTCCGGGGTGGGATCTGGTGGGGTGGGAACCAAGAGAAGAGGGAAGAGGTTGTCTCTACCCAAAAAGCCTACCTAGGGCTGCACCGTTGGAGAGGGCTGTACTGCCTCCGGCCTCAGGAGTGCAAGCTTGGTGCTTGGGCTTGGTGGTCTCCAGCCCGGCCAGCAGCGTCATGAAATCGATGACGGTATCGATGTCCTCCTTGTTGGCAGTGGCCTCCCTCAGGGCGCTGACGGCATTGAGGCGGCTGAAGGAGGTCAGCTCGGAGATGTTGGCGCGGAGGAAGAGAAGAATGACGTTGAGGTCGTTGAGGGGGCAGGTGAGCATCCTGCGGCTGAGCAGGTCGAAGGCAGGCAGCATCTCGTAGACGGAGAGCAGCCCTTTGTCCCACTGGCAGAGCTGCAGGGCGTTGTAGATGACAACGGGGATGAGGAGGACATAGACGCTGCCAACTGAGAGGCTGATGATCTGGAAGACTGAGAAGAAGACCAGCTTGCAGGGRATGAGCGGGGGGATGTGTGGCTCCTCCTGGAGCAGCCCCGTTTTGATGGAGCAGCTGAACTCATCCTGGAAGAAGATGTTGAGGTGGAGAAAGACCAGGTAGAGGCAGGTGGCAGCCAGGAACAGGAGCAGCAGCAGGTTCCGCAGGAGGTAGATGAACACCAGGGCATGGGCACGCTGCTTGCAGGTCAGGTACCGCTCCAGCAATGGGAACTCGAAATACCTCTCCCGGCGGGCCCTGGGGGTGGAGGGACACGGGGAGTGAGAGCCACCCCCCAAACCACACCATTTCACCCGGGTCCATCCTGGATGTGGCTGCAGCTGCAATGCCACATGGAGGGACTCCAGGGGCCATGGTGACCTGGCGGGGCCTCACCTCTCGTACTCCTCCCAGAATTGCTCCGGCTCGGYGCTGGCCTGCTGGACCTTCTTCATGTGCTGCACCAGGCGCACAGAGCGGTTGTAGGATTTATCCAGCTCGTCGATGATGAAGAGGAGGTCGGAGTGCAGGGCGGGGGCGGCGGCGTAACGCCACAGCAGGTACGGCAGGTACATCAGCACCGCCACCACCAGCAGCGAGTAGGGGAACACCTGGGCAACGAAGACGAGCGATTGTTGAGGATGTGGAGTCACTCTTGCTGTGGACACCCAGGTGGGATGCAGGGGCACCCAGACGCGACTTTGACCCTACCTTGAGAGCCCAGAGGGACTTGGTGATGGCATGTCCCTCAGCATCAAAGCCATGGTGGATGAGGGAGTCCCAGCAAGCCGTGTCGGTGTAGGCGGACTGCTTCCCCGTGAAGTTGGTGGGAGAGAAGCAGCTGATCTGGGAGCCTGGGGTGAGGAGGAGGAGGCAAATCTCAGTCATGGAGGGTGGTGGAGGAACACTCCACAGCCACGAGCCAATGCCTTACCAGAGGGTAATTACATCTCAAGCATTGCTTTGAATTAAAAAAGCCCTTTTCATGGTCATTTTGAAGCTGCTGTGTTTCCAGCAAGGACTTTTCCATCTCTTCCCAAACACAAACCCTTTGTGTGTAGTGGTGTGTACACAGCGCAGGGAATTAGAGACCAGCCAGAACCTGGAGTAAAACCAAATCCTCAGGAGCAGCAACAGGGTGTTGGCCGAGGCCAGATTTAGCCTGAGGTCACAATGCACTATCAATGCATCCCTCCATGCTGCCGGCACCCTCCTCCTCATCTTCCTCCTCCTCCTCAGAAACAAGCCTGTGGCACCCRAAGGTGCTCGGCACAAGCAGCTGAGGCTGGGCATTGATTCAGTGACGCTCCTGGGGTTAGCACAGCTGTTCCCAGGCTCTCCCAGTGAATTATGATCCATTAAAAACAATCAATAAACACCCACGAGGCAGAACAGCTCCTAAAACAGGACGTCCAGGCTGTTCCGCTTTGGATCACGACACCAGCGTGAACACAAGGGGTTTGCCACGACAACCAAACCGCCACTGGTGATTGCCCACGACCCAAAGATCCCAACTCACCAGCAGAGAACTCCCGGGCAAAAGCCAGCGAGACGAGGCAGAGGGGCAGCCCCACGGTGACAAACTTCAGCAGGCGATCGCTCGGCAGCTCCAGCCGCAGGCCCTTGGCTCGGGAACTGCTGGGATCCGGGAGCAGAGCATCAGAGAGCATGTACTCGGCAGCTGTGTGTGAGAGGGACATTTTGAAGTGAGGAAGAGGAGACACTGGCCAGTGTTGCCTGAGGTGTGACTGGCTCGAGGAGAGACTTTGCCGGGCTGAGTAGTCCCTGCCGAGAGCTGCCTGAGCTCTGTGTCCGGTGGCTGTGAACAACAGCTCGTTAAATCACCTCGTAATTACAGGGGAAGCCTTTTCACAAATAGAAACAGAAAAACCCATCCCAGCAGCCGCRGCAGTGGGCTGGGAAGGCAGCAGGCTGGGAAGGCAGCGCTCCTCCCTGACAGCATTCCTCCAGGGCAGCGTTCCCGCCTGGCCGCGGCCGCTCCTGGCTCCCCGCGGTTTTATGTCCCTCTCTCATCAGCCAACAGATTTCTGGCGCTGTAGCCCGAGGGCGTGGGGGTCCCCAGCTATTTTCAGSAGGGAGCCAGGGGACCGGGCCCTTACCCAGCAAGAAGACCCAGCCAGGGGGGGCCAGAGAACATCCTGTTGCCCAGCCCCAGGCTCCTCAGACAAGCCAAGAGACACCAAACGAGGCAGTTTTGAGGCAGAACATCAGCTGCAATTCCCCAGATCATCAATCCCTCCTCTTGCCTCCTTCTCAGGGCACAGGGGAAGGAATCTGGCTCCAAGGAAAGCTCCCGAGGGCGAGRGATCCCAGTAAGGGGATCTAAGAAATAAGGATGGAGTAACTGAAGGGGYAGTGGGACAGAATGGTTTTTCCCAGCAGCACAGTGCTGAGAAACCCACGCTGATGCTGCTGGCAGCACGGAGCAGGGGCAGTCCTCGAGCTGCTCAGCCCAGCCAAGCCAAGGAACTCCCCATGTAGTCTCTCAGCACAGCAAAAAAAAAACCCAGAGCCACTGCCAAATTGCACTTTCGATGGATTTTCCAATGAAGGGACTCTCCAAATCTGAGCTAAATAGCTCTGGAGAGATGAGTGATGGCTCCAAAATCTGGGAGGGGCTGCACCCAGGTGTGCTCAAACCTACACAGGGACTGAGTCCCACCTGGCCAGGGCACAGAGACACACAACCCTTTCCCTGGAGGGAACCGGAGCTTTTATTGCTCGGAGACAAGTTCAAAACATGGATCAGGCAAAGCCCAACTTCCACCCAGCCTTGTTTGTCTAAATTAGAGGCTCTTCAGTGTGTCCAGCTGTTTTCCTGGGCTAGAAGCACGTGCAGGCATCCACTGTGAATCCAGCAACACCACCACAGAGACCGCAGGCTTCGCCCCACTGCCGGCTCCAAGGTGGGCACAGCTGCTGCCATTGCCGAAGATGTGGAGATACCCAGCACCATTCCAGTCCCGCCTCGTCAGTCCTCAGGGATGTCCAGCTCTAGCTTCCTCAGGGTTTTTTGGAAGAAGAGGGGTGGCTTGCAGACGAGGTCTAAGGGCTGGCCCAGGGGCAGGCAGAGGCGGTGGGCGTGCAGGTGCAGGGGCACGTGCCGAGCTTTGCTCTGCTCCAGCTTCAGCCTCCTCAGGGTRAGCTCAGGAAGCTTCTGCAGCAAGGATGGAAAATGTTCCCTTCAAAACTGCAGCTTTTCAGCTGGGACCTGAAATCCCCAGCCCACAAGGAGCTGGGGGACACAAGAGGCTGTATCCAGCTCCAGCTGCCTGCCAGCGCAAGACCTGCCTTACCTGGGGCGCTAGTTTGCTCCAGTGCGAGTATTTGTGATCCCCCAGGATGGGGCACCCCAAGCCATAGGCCAGGTGAACCCGGATCTGGTGCTTCACCCCTGAGGAGAAAAGGGAAAGAAGAGCAAGGTGACATCCAGCTGTGCCAGGCCTCGGCCACTACCCACCACCCTCAGTGCTGGACAATGCCATGCTGAAATCGCTGGCAGCCAGCGAACAGCTTGGCAACAAACCATCGCCCCAGCAGGGCTTATTCCCAGAGCCTTGTCCCAGAAAGGATTCCAGTCGTGTCTAATAACAAGTCCCCCCTTCCAGAGCTGCTCCTGGCTGCACAGAGAGCAGAC
Source organism: Amblyornis subalaris (assembly GCA_018881555.1). Taxonomy (NCBI): domain Eukaryota; kingdom Metazoa; phylum Chordata; class Aves; order Passeriformes; family Ptilonorhynchidae; genus Amblyornis; species Amblyornis subalaris. The sequence goes on along the minus strand of JACAXG010000038.1, from coordinate 1,640,678 downwards.
CCAGTCCCGGTACAGCTGGGCAGGCCTCGCTCACCGGTGATGGGCTGAAGCTCCAGCAGCGAGCAGGCGGAGGCGCTGGCCAGCCGGCGGTACCGCGTCACCGCRCTCTCGGCCTTCCGGTTCTTGCGGATTTTCACCACCTTCCCGTCCTCGGGACACAGGCGGTAGTTGGGAGCCAGCGTCATCTGAAGGGTGGCAAGAGGGTGAGCTGGGGGAAGCAGGAGAGGATGCCAGGGTTGCCTGGCCGGAATGGTGGCCGAGGGAACGCGGGGCTCACCTTGTAGTGGGACTGGTGGCTCTGCACCTCCTTTTCCACGATGGGGATCTCCACAATGCCCTCAACAGGGTCCGGGTCCCCTAGGACAATTGCCCTGGAAAGGGAAAGCAGAGGGCTGCGGGGTGTCGCTCTCACAGGAAAGAAACCCTCCCCTCAGCCCCTCTCCCATGACCCAGTCCCATGAAATGGTGCTGGAGGAGAGATAAACAACACCCTCGACTTCCACAAAGCCCCCACACCCCAGGCATTGTCTCCTCATCCTTTTCTAAAATCCCCTTCACAGCCCCTTCTTCACCCAAACCTTTCCTACCAGTAGATCTTCTCCACCTGACGTGTTTTGAAGAGCAGCCGGATCTTCTCTGCTGCCTCCTTGCTCCGTGCCAGCACCATCACACCCGTGGTCTCCTTGTCCAGCCGGTGGCAGAGGTGGAGGGGCTCAGCTTTCATGTTCTCCAGCATCTTGGCCAAAATGGGCAGCACGTCAGCGATGCAGTTCTTGATGCCAGGGCCGCCTGCGTGACCCAAGGCAGTGAGGAGTCTCAGCTCTCATACTCCCCATGCACCCTAAATCACCCCAAATCACCCCGAAATGCGAGGGGAAGGCCGAGATCTGACAGTGACCAAGCCCCTGGAACCCTCCCTGGGAAGGGAAACCCCAGCACAGGGAGGACAGAGGATTCCCATCAGCGCCACGGAGCCATTTCCATTCCCCACTCCCCCTCACCATGCACGGGGAGCCCGTAGGGTTTGTTTATCACCACAATCTCCTCGTTCTGGTACACAGTTCCCTGCTTGAGGATTTTGGCCARGACATTGGGATGAACCTGCTGCAGCTGCTGGCTCAGTGCAGCAAGTTCCCGGAGCTGTCGTTGCGCTGGGTCCTTGGGGATCTGAGGAGACAACAAGACACTGTCAGTGGGGATAAATAGCTCTTGGCTTTCATACAAAGCTGCAGTGTGACCTGCAGAAACTTGCTCGCCTTCCACATGCTCCTGCTCCATGCTTGAGGGACAGGATGGAATCCACAAGGATCTGGACAGGCTTAATCAGTGGCCTCAGGGAACCTCATGAGGTTCAACAAGGCCAAGGGCAGGTGCTACACCTGGATCGAGGCAACCCCCAGGATCATTCCAGGCTGGGGATGAAGGGATGGAGAGCAGCCCTGGAGAGAAGCACTTGAGATGCTGATGGGTGAGAGCTGGACATGCCCTGGCCCRGAAACCCTACTGTGTACTGGGCTGATCCTCCAGCGTGGGCAGCAGGAAAGGGAGGATTCTGCCCCTCTGCCCTGCTCAGGTGAGACCCCACCTGCAGAGCTGCCCCCAGCCCTGGGGCCCAGCACAGGAAGGACGTGGAGCTGCTGGAGCCAGTCCAGAGGAGGCCATGGAGATGCTCTGAGGGCTGGAGCCCCTCTGCTCTGGAGCCAGGCTGGGAGAGCTGGGGGTGTTCACCTGGAGAAGAGRAGGCTCCAGGGAAACCTCAGAGCCCCTTCCAGTGCCTAAAGGGGCTCCAGGAGAGCTGGAGAGGGACTCTGGACAASGGGGAATAGCTTTACGCTGACAGAAGGCAGAGTTACACGGGACATTAGGAAGAAATTCTTCCCTTTGAGATTGGTGAAGCCCTGGCACAGGTTGCCCAGAGAAGCGGTGGCTGCCCCATCCCTGGAATTGTTCAAAGCCAGGTTCGACAGGGCTTGGAGCGACCCGGTCTGGTGGAAGGCGTCCCTGCCCACGGCAGCGAGTGGAACTGGATGAGCTTTCTCGTCCCATCCCASCCCATCCAGCTCACCCGCTCAGCTATGAGCCCGCGCGGTGCACGCCGGGAGTTGTAGYCCGGGGACCCCGGCCCCAGCGGCCCGCACCCCGCTCACCTCTCGCTGCTGGCCCTCGCTCCTCCGCAGCCGCTCCGCCAGCTCCTCCGCCCGCAAAGCCGCCGTCRCCCGCTCGCTCCCGCAGATGCCGCGCACCGCCCGGGCCAGCCCCACGCTGCGTCGCCAACAGCGCCTCGCCGCGCCGCTGCCCGCCGCCATCTTCAGCCTCCTTCGCCGCGTCCCTCTGCCGGCCAATGGCGGCGGCGCGGGTGCGGCACGAGGGAGGGCCTGTCCAATGGGAAGGTGCAGCGGGATGAGCGACAGCCGCGCTRGCCAATGGCRGCGCGCGGGGGTGTTTAAACGGCTGCGGCGGTTGCAGGTCACAACGGAGCGGCGGGAGCGGCGCGGCAGGGCCGGAGGTACCGGGGAGCGACAGGGGTGGGGGGGTCCCAACCCAGTACACCCTCAGCAATCCCCCCAGTGCTGCCTTACTGCGAACTGAGGGCGCTGAGCCTTCCTCCATCCCCCCAGCCAGGACACAACACCGTTACACGGTATTTATTGAGATTTATAAAAAATAGCACTGAAAAAACGGCGCTTTTTTTCCAGTAACAGTAATAAWAAAAAGGGGCGAAGCGTCAGCTGCCCACTTGCTGAGGTGCCCCGTCACTCGGTGTCCATACAGACCCTCTTGGGCAGCTGCTCGCGGTCTCCACTGCTRCCCCGCTTGCCCTCGGGGGGCTGCCCGGCCTGCTCCCCCGGCCCGCCCGGCGCCTGGGGYGGGTCGATGCGGCCCCTCCGCACGAAGTGCTCGATCCGCGCCTCCAGCCCCTCGCACCTGGGCCGGGCCAGCAGGGGCTTGTAGGTGCGGGCTTGCACCCCTTCCACGAAGCCGCTGATCTGGCTGTGGAGCGGGGGCTGCAGCTCTCCCCAGGGCACCAGGCTGCTCCCTGGACCTGTGACATCATGGAAAAAAAAATGTAGTTATCTCTTCCTTTCATTTTTTTAAACCAGTTAACCCTCTGTAGTTCACAGAATCCCAGAATGGTTCTGTTGAGAGGGAGCTTAAAGCTGATCTCCTTCCACCCCACTGCCATAGGCAGGGACACCTTCCACTATCCCAGGTTGCTCCAAGCCCTGTCCAACTTGGCCTTGGACACTTCCAGGGATGGGGCAGCCACAGCTTCTCTGGGCAACCTGTGCCAGGGCCTCACCACCCTCACAGGGAAGAACTTCTTCCCAATATCCCATCTATCCCTGCCCTCTGTCAGCGTGCATTCCCCCAACTCCCCCTACCTTTGCTGGTGGCCATGGGAGCAGCATCCAGCCCTGCCAACATGTCCCGGAGCACGTGGGTTTTGACGGCATGGCTGGCCCAGAGCTGCTGCAAGTGTGTCACGTTGAAGCCCTGCACTTCTGGGTCGTAGAGCCACTGCAGGTCTGGGAACTCGCAGTTGTACAGGACCAATGGGAACTCGACTGCCATGCTGGGGACAAGGACAGGAGGTGGGACAAAAAGGCTTAAGAACAATGGATCTGCCAAAACCAGCCCTGACCTTCACAGAACTCCCTTTCCCAGTAAAAGGTGACTTAGTTTTCACCAAATACCAAGGACTACGGCTTTGCTCAAGAGCAAGAAAACAGATCCTTACGGATATGTTTCAGTGAGGCCACTGGCAGCCTCTTTCCACGCGTGAGACCGCTTCACATGCTGGCAGGGACATGGCTTGCCAGCAGCACTCCAGGCACAGCTGTTGTTCTGAGGAGCAGCCCRTCGCGTTTTCCAGAGCAATCCATACCTGTACTGGGGTTTTCGGGGGTTCTTCTCCACGTCCAGCAGCTCGTCAATGATGTCCGGGCTCTCCATGCCCTGGCCAATGAGGAAGAGCACGGCCATCATGCAGCGGACTTGGTGGTACAGGAACGCCTGTCCCGTCACCTCAAACTGGCACAGCCGGAAGGGATCCCATGGCCTGGCTTCTCCTCCTTTGTCCACCCACGTCACTCTGGCACTGAGGATCGTCCTCTGGAAGTTGAGCACCCCATTGGCCACGTCCATCTTGCAGAGGTTGCGGAAGTCGTGGGTGCCCACGTAGCGCTGGGCCGCGGTGTCCATGAGGGCCACGTCCAGCTGGGCGCAGGGGAAGAAGTACCGGTAGGTCCGGCTCAGGCAGCTGAAGCGGGCGCTGAACTCCGGCTCCACGGGGGCCCAGGCCAGCACGCGGATGTCGGGCGGCAGCACCCTGTTCAGGATGTGGGTGTAGCGGAGCTCCTCCTGCTGCCCCTCGCCCRCGTGGCCGTTGAGCTGCTGCCCCTCCGGCAGGCTGGAGCGGAGATCCAGGGAGATCACCTGCAGAAATGAGGAAAGCCAGGATTAGAGCGCGCATGGATGGGCGCAGCGGCGTGTGGAGCCAAGTCTTCCTACACCTCTGGGAAATAAATCTAGGATCTCCTACAGATGAAGGTGGCTTCAATCAGGCAATCCTGCCATGGTAGAGCTGCGAGTGCCTCTGAGGAGCTGAGCAGATGCCACGGATTCCATTAATAAAACTGGGAAAGTTGCAGGCTGCCTACGTAGCATGGTCTCGGAGCGGCTTCAACTTTAGTCACTGGGTTTGGGTTATAATGTGCTTTTTTTTTTTAAGCTAGAGGTGATGACTTGAAGGCAGTAACAGCCTGGCTGGCCGGGAAGCCTGCTGAGGGAACAAGTTCATTCCCACCATGGGTGCTGTGGGCACCACATGCCCTGATTTCATGTGGCTCATCCTGTGAAAGAGAGCAGAGCAGCCATTCAAGGCCAAACCTATGCCAGCTCTGCTTCCTGTACCAGGAGGGAAGGAAGGAGACCCAGCCCTATGGTGCAGCCACCATGGTTGCGCTCCCCCCAGTGTCTCAGTAGCCAGATGGCTCCATGCCCACTGAGCGGGCCGGCTCACTCCTCTCCCTCCAGCTCCCACTCCCACGCTCCCTTCCGCTGGCTGCAGCTCCCCTCAGACCCTTCTGTGCAGGAATTCAGCTGCCTGATGCTGCAGGAAGCGAGCCAGTTCCTTGGTATTTGGGGTTTTTGTGGGGTTAGCAAGTTAAATCAGCTGAGAGGGCCCTGCCAAGGACAGAGCATTGCCCCCTTTTGGGCAGCACTGAGCTGTTGGGGAATCTGCAGCCTAAAACACATTTTATCCTCCTAAAACAGGGCCCTGGAAAACAACTTGAACTAAGATGGGGGAAAAACGGCACTATAAAGGTTTCAGAGGTCTGAAATCATCATTCGACGTGCAGGAAGCCATGGCCAGGTTCACCTCAGGGTTAAGAGCTGATGCCTTTTAAAGAACAAATCCAAGCTGTGCKCTGGGACAGTAATCCCATCGTATCTGCATGCCACCCAGGAAAACCCACAGGATCTCCCACGGAGGTGCTGACCTGCCCGAAGGCACTGACACCCTTGTCCGTGCGCCCGCAGCGGTGGTAGTTGGAYGTCTGTCTGTCGTCCACCAGCCGCGTCTTCTTCAGGGCTTCAAAGAGCTTCTCCTCGATGGTGTTGGGGGTGTTCTCCTGGCTGGCAAAGCCCTGGTAGCCCCAGCCCAGGTAGGCGATGCGCAGTGCCACGTGCCTGCGGCCGTGGGCGCCGAAATCGAAGGGCCGTTGTTGGCGTTTCCTGGCTTTCCCAGCGGCTGGAGGAGCCTCTGTCCTCCCAGCAGCCTCCTTGTCCTCCCGGAGCTTCTCCTGCAGCCGCTTCACCTCCACTTCCAGCTCCTGCACCCTCCTCAGGAGCTGCTCATGGTCGGTAGCCGTGCTCTCCTGGGCCATAGCCACCACCTTGGAGCGTCAGTTTGTTGCTGGTGGATCCTTGGGCTCTGCAGGGAAAGAAGAAAATGGTGGATTGTCATTTTTATGTGGTTTTTATTAGCTCTCTAGGCTTGTTCTGCAAAATAACCATTACCAACAGTCAGTATTTATTGTCTGAGCCCCTTGGTGTTCCCAGGGGAGCACAGGCAGGGCCATGGGGGCTTAGCTCGGGCAGCTTCATCTCACTCAAGTCTCTTTTTTTGGACTCTTCAATCACTCCTCTTCCCCCAGCCGATGGGATCTGCTCTGTCAGCAGCAGCACGTTCCCGGCAAGCCGTCACGGAGCCCTTCTCGCTTTCACACCTGCATCCCTGCTGCAGACAGTGCGCTGATGGCTGCCACTCATCCTGCCCTGCCATCTGTTCCCACTGTTCCCAGCAGCACCGGGAACACTTGCAGCTTTTCAAATCCCCCTAAAGAGATCCTAAACCTGTGCTGAGAGCGGAATCCATATCTGGATCCCTTTCTGTCACRGGACTGGAGCTTTACTCAAGATTTACTATCACCAGACTCATTTATGAGCATCTAAACACACGGCACCAAGCCTTTTTCTCCTCTGGAACTAAAACACCCTCTTGGATGTCCCTTGATTAAATCATGACTAAATATTGTGGGTTTAGAAGCAGAGGTACAAGGGGAAACCATTAATCTCTTGCCCAGTGCATGGAAACCACCCTGTGTTTGTCCATCAGGACTTCACTCATCACATTATTAATTCTAGTGTAGTCTTCCAGCAGGARTTTAGGGGTTGTGTTTGTGTTTCTGTATGGAAGAGCCTTCTGCTGGCAGCAGGAGGTTTAGCAGTGCTCTGAGAACACCCCCAACCTAAATCAACACCCCTGAACCCAAAAATTTGAGACTCAGAGCCCCTTTGACATCTTTAGCCAGCTTGAATGTGCTGCAAGAAATTAACCYTGGTTTCTTTTTCTGCAGAATCCACCCAGTTTGGTGGGAATCATGGAGAATGTGCTGGGAGTAGAGGGTGAGGAGCTGCTGGCAGATGAGCTGAGCACCTGGCAGAGAYGCGGCGAGGGGCCATCCTGTCCCTATGACGACCCCTATGCCGAGGCATCCRTCTCTTTTGGGGCACAGCCGGCCCTTCCCATGGATCAGAGGGAACGCAGGAGGCTGGTGATGAAGAGGAAGGTGCTGAGGCACAGACCAGATGGAACGGTGGAGGTCTCCCATGAGTCAGCGAACAGCGAGCCYGATAATGCTGAGCCATGCAGCCTGGGGCTGTATTCCAGGACTTTTCYGGATGACACCATCTCCGAGGGGGAAATAGAGAGCAGCAGTGGCTCCTTGGGGTACTACCTGCACTATGATGATGATGAGTGGCTCCTTGAGGACAACGCCTGCTCTGTCCTCGGGGATTTCGGGAGCGAGAGGCCGTCYGGGTACTCCACTCCAGGGAGACCGCCCACGTCCTACATTGTTCCGCAGGCTGATAAACTGAAGAGAACCGACCGAGTGGCCAAATTTAACAAATATAAACAAGAGTGGGAGAGATTCAGCTTCCCCGGGGAGGATCCACACCAGGCCTTGCGCTGGGCCATGCGGAAGCAGATGCTGCAGCCGGGGCTGCCGTGCCGGGGGCCRAAGCGCCTGGTCCCCAACATGTACGAGGTGCCCACGATGAAGAGGCGCGAGTCCCTGCGCTGGCGCGTGCGCTGGGACCTGGCCCACTGCCTCATGCCCCGCCGGAACACCACCTAGAGCCCCAGCCCCACTGCTCTCTCCTCCTCAACATCCTCCAAGGTCTGGAAAAACCCCTTGGTGCGCTTCAAGCGGGTTAAGTTTTGGTGTGGAGGAGGTTTTCTTTGCAATGTCTCGGCGGTATCTTTTTTTTAATAAAGCATCTGCAAAGGTTTCTTATTGTTCTGTGGGTTCATTAGAAACRCTGCGGGCAACATCCATTATTCCAGACTTATCCTTGCATCACCTAATTCTGCTCCCTTTGCCTTAATTTACTTCATCTTTAAAATAAAGGAGCTTTAGGATGGAAGTAAGGTATTATTAGCATTAGTAGTAGTGTTATTATTAGTGTTCATTTTTTCCCAGATGTGGGGATAGACTGAAAACACGGCAGTTCTGGTGCAGGAAAGGGTCCCCAAAAGCTCAGTGAGATGGCTGGAAAAYGGACCGGGAGGATGGAAAGCATGTGACAGCTGCAGCCTGGAGCCCTGCATCCAGCTTCCCCYGAACCTCCTCTGGAGGTGATCCCAGATAGGGGACACACAAGCTTGGAAACCCTGCTGTCACCCCACMGTGGGGGGGTTCTGGCATCCCAGGGGCCCTTCCAGGGTGGTGGTCCCTGGCTCTCCAGCATCCTGTGGATCCCCATCCATCTGTGAAGGGGTTTTTGCCCCCCAGAACCCTTGAAACTCCCCAAACCCTATGGGGGATAGCACACCCACCTTACAGGGTCCCTGCTCCTTCACCACCCCAAACCCTTTGGAGTCCCTGTCTACAGCAGGGGACCCTCCTGGCCTTACAGGGTCCCTGTCATCCAACTCTCCAGGGACCCCCAAACCCTAATGGGGACCAGTGCAGGCACCACGTAGGATCCCTGTGTCCAAATGGGGACCTTCACTGCCCTATGGGGTCTCTGTACTTCAACACCCCAGGGACCCCCTAAAGCCCTATAGGATCTCTGCATCTCCATCACCCTGGGGATAGCCCTCCCCTCCTGGTGTCCCTGTCCCCAGTACCCTATGGGGAAGAGGGTCCCTGTCCTCCAACACCCCAGGGACCCTCCAACACCCCAGGGACCCTCCAAAACCCCTGCGGGGTCTCTGTCCCCAACACCCCAGGGAACACCCAAAGCCTATAGAGGCCCTGCATGTCCATCACGCTGGGGACACCTCCTCGCCTCTTGGTGTCCCTAGACTCAGCATCCTATGGGGGGGGGACACAGCCCCAAAACCCTGCGGGGTCCCTGTCTGCAGCAGGGGACCCTCCCTCCTCCACGGTCCTTGTCCCCAACTCTCCAGGGACCCCCAACATCCTACGGGACTGGCTCTGTCCCCCAGGAACCCCCCAAAACTCCACTGGCACCCTATGGAGTCCCTGTGTGCAAGAGGGGACCCTCCCCGCCCTATGAGGTCCCTGTCCCCAGCGACCCATGGACCCTCACCCTATAGTGATCCCTGTGCCCCTGCACTCCAGGGACTCCCCCAAAACTCTGTGGGGTTCCTGTGTGCAGCAGGGGAGCCTCCCGGCCCTATGAGGTGCCTGTGCCCAGCACTCCAAGGTCCCCCACCCCACCGCGGGGGTCTCCGCTCCGCCCGGCTCCCCCGCCCCCCGGGCCGTACCCGCTCCCGCCGGTGCCGCTGCCGGAGCCGGATGTTCCCGCCCCATCCGGCGCTCCCGGCACTGTGGGACGGCTCCATGGCGGGAGCGGAGCGCGGCATCCGCGGGTTCCGCGGGCTGGGCCCGGCGGGCACCGGCGACGGCACCGACCCCGGCCCCGGGCCGGGCTGCCCCTGGGCCGGGGCCGCGCTGCGCCGCTCGGCCGCCCACTGGGCCGGGCTGCGCGTCCCCGAGCGGCCCGGCTGGGGCCTGGCCCGCGGGCTCGGCCCGCTCCCCGCGCCCCCCCCAGCGGCCGCGCCCGGGCCCGAGGTGGATGACGAGGAAAGAGGTGGGTCCCGGGGCCCCGCGGGGTCTCGGTGTCAGCCCTTGCTCGGAGTCCCACCGAGCACGGACCGAGCCCGCGGCGTCCCGAGGGAGAGGCGCCCGCTGCCCCCGGGGCTGCGGTGAACGGGGTGGAGAGGGAAGAGAATTCTCGTTACGAGCCTTTTTTTGTAAACTAAAACACGAGAAATTTCACCTCAACATGAGAAAGAACTTCTTGACGTGGAGGGTGGCAGAGCACTTGAACAGCTGCCCAGGCAGGTGCTGGATTCTCTCTCTCTAGAGACATTCCAGACCTACAGGGACACGTTCCTTTGTCACCTGCTCCAGTTGACCCTGCCTTGCAGGGTGAATTGGACTGCGTGATTTCCAGAGATCCCTCCCAACCCTAATGATTCTGTGATTCCATTTGTTTTATTTATGGAGTTTCTGCCTTTCCAGTGCCCCTGGCAGAGCTCTCGCTGATGAACAAGTTGATCCACACGTCCCTGGTGGAGTCCAACCAGCATGTGGAGATCCTGCAGCGAGACCCCAACTCCCCACTCTTCTCCATCAAGACCTTCGAGGAGCTGCCCCTGTGAGTGGCCGCAGCCCCCAGCCCCGCCAGGCGCCAGCAGCACCAGCCTCCCTCACGTGGGCCCTTGGGATGCTTTGTTTCCACAGGAAGAAGGAGCTCTTGCACGGGGTTTATATGATGGGCTACAACAGGCCATCCAAAATCCAGGAGCAGGCTCTGCCACTCATGCTGGCATACCCGTGAGTAGGAACAGGGCGCGGCTGGGGCGTGGCTGAGCCTCGGCTCCTCGCGGCATCCCGGCACTGTGGTGTCGAGCAGGAACACCCCCGACCCCTGTGCTCCACTAAGCTGCTTTTACCTTGCAGGCCCCAAAATCTGATTGCCCAGAGCCAGTCAGGGACAGGGAAAACAGCAGCTTTTGTCTTGGCCATGTTGAGCAGAGCCAGTGCCAGCGAGAAATACCCGCAGGTAACACAGGACAGGGAGAGCTGGTGCAGGAGGGGTTGGCCCAAGCGCCCAGGACGCTGCTGGGGGCAGAGCTCTGGGCTTTGTCCCTGTTCCTGTGTGACTTGACCCTGTGGAGGGGAATGATAAATCACCAGGGCCAGTCACAGTGGCAGGTAGGACCAAAAGCACGGTGCCCACCTCAGGGAGGTGCTTTGACTTGCCAGATTGGATCAATCCGGGTTTCAGGTTTCAGTTATCCTGGAATTTAAGTTTTGAGGAGCAGCTGCAGGCAGTGCTGGTGTTATGGTGGCTCAAATACTCTGAGTCCCCTCTCTGGGTGCAGAACCAGCTTTGCTGGCTGTTTCCAGCCATGTAAAATCTCCTCTTGTGCGTACGGACTGAACTAGGGCACAGGAGCAAGTTGCACCGTGCTTCCAAGAGAGGAATTTCCTCCTCAAAAATAGTGGCGGCAGCAGCTTCTTTCTGCCCCCTTGGCTGGAGCTGGGAACGCAGCCCACCTCCCGAACCTCCAACCATGCCCAGCTGCCTGATGCCCTGCTCCTCAGCGCTGTGCCCTCTTGCTGTGCTCCTCTTGCCCTGTGCTCCTCTTGCTGTGCTCCTCTTGCCCCTGTGCTCCTCTTGCCCCTGTGCTCCACTTGCTGTCCCTGCCTGGTGTGCCCCATCCCCAGCCTGACAGCTCCTTCCTCTCCTCTCCTGCCAGTGCCTGTGCCTGGCTCCCACCTACGAGCTGGCTCTGCAGATCGGGCAGGTGGTGCGGACCATTGGGAAATTCTGCACTGACATCAAGGTGAACTACGCTGTCCGGGGAAACCGAGGTGAGTCCAGCCCAGCACAGCTACTGGCACTGCTCCAGAAATGGAAGGGGAACACAGGGATCCCTTCTTAGAGCCTGGAGCTACCAGGCACCACCCAGACCTCCATGAAGGGCAATAAAGTAGTGTCTGTCCCCCTCTCCTGCTGAGGAGGCTTTTCCACCATCACTGGCTGCTTCCAGACTCCCCTTTGCCGTGGTGGGCTGGTTGCCACCCCTCAAGGCTGTAGGGAAGTGTCCTGATGACCCCTCGAAGGCATCACTGAGCAGCCAGAGTCTGAGCAAGCCAAGGGAAAACACAGGGCACCAGAGCTCCGTGCCTGGAGGCAGCCAGATGCCTTTTTCCCCCTTGCAGTTCTGAAGGGCACAGTGCTGGAGGAGCAGATCATCATCGGGACGCCGGGCACCACGCTGGACTGGTGCTTCAAGCAGCGCGTCCTGGACCTGACAAAGATCTCCTTGTTTGTGCTGGATGAGGCTGACATCATGATCGACACGCAGGGCCTCTCCTGTCAGAGCATCCGCATCCACAGGTGAGTATTCCTGACAGCTGGAGTCCCTGTTCGCAGCTTTCCCCTCCTCTTCTTTGGCTTGAAGGGAATCTGTCACCAAAGAGCTGTGAAAGAGAGTGTCCCTGTGGTGCCAGGGAGGCTTGTCCAGAGGTCCATCTTTCCATAAAACTGTGTTTGCTGGACACACAGGAAGACATTTAACTTCTCTTACCTTTCCTTCGAGTTGTTACAGCCCTCGGATTGAATGACAGAATCATAGAATGGCCTTAGTTGGAAGGGACCTTAAAGCCCATCTTGTTCCAACCCCTTCCCATGGGCAGGACACCTTCCACTATCCCAGGTTGCTCAGAGCTCCATCCAGCTTGGCCTTGAACACTTCCAGGGACGGGGCAGCCACAGTTTCTCTGGGCAATCTGTGTCAGGGCCTCACTACCCTCACAGGGAAGAACTTCCTCCTAATATCTAATCTAAACCTATTTTCTTTCAGTGTGAAGCCATTCCCTCCTTTTCGTGCCGCTCCACACTCTTGTAAAAAGTCCCTCTCCATCTTTCTTGTCAGCCCTCTTGGCTTCCCTTTCTATTGAAGGCAACACAAAATCAGCTTAAATTAGGGTTTGTGTCCTTCTCCTKGGCAGCAGCCGCTCTCTGGGGCTGACGGGGCCTTTTTCCTGGCCCAGGGCTCTTCCCAAGAGCTGCCAAGTGCTGCTGTTCTCAGCCACCTTCAAGGAACCCGTGCGGGCCTTCGCGGAGCGGATCATCCCCGACCCCATCGTGATAAAGCTGCGCGAGGAGGAGCTCACCCTGGGCAACATCAGGCAGTACTTCATGGTGTGCCAGAGCTCGGACGAGCAGTACAGGGCTCTGTGCAACCTCTATGGCAGCTTCACCATCGGCCAGGTCATGATCTTCTGCCAGGTAAGGCCCCTGCCTGAGGGAGCCCTGCACTGCCCCTCTCAAATCAGGAATAGCAGGAATGGGTCATTTTACTGTGTGGGCACAGTGGGCTTCTCCTAAGACCCCCAAAACAAAGGAGCAGACCCCAGGGGAGTGTTGAAAACTGCCATGAGCTCCCTCAAATGGAGCAGGGGACTCTGGAGGGGGGAAYGGTTGGCCTCAGCCTCTCCCCATGTGTCCAGACCCGGAGGCTCGCGGATTGGCTGTCGGGGAAGATGAGCCGGGACGGGCACCAAGTGGCCATCCTTACAGCGGAGCTGACAGTGGTCCAGCGGGCCAGCGTCATCCAGCGCTTCCGTGAGGGCAAGGAGAAGGTCCTCATTGCCACCAACGTCTGTGCCAGAGGTATCCCGGGAAACCCAGCGCCCCTCTGATGGCCCAAAATGCGCCGGGCCTGCGGTTCTTCCACGCGGGCTTGAGCAGCGGATCCTGTGGGACAGGGTGATCCCAAAAGGATCCTTTCCCTCTCTTCCAGGGATCGATGTGCAGCAGGTCACCACCGTGGTGAACTTCGGCCTCCCCATAGATGAGGGCGGCGAGCCGGATTTTGAGACCTACCTGCACCGCATCGGGAGGGCAGGACGCTTCGGGCACCGCGGCATCGCCTTCAGCGTGGTGCAGAGAGAGACCGTGGGGCTGGTGCACAAGATAGAGGAATATTTCCGTGAGTATCCACATGGATCCACCGCTCCGGGAGGTGGGGTTGGGACCACGATCCCCCTCCAGCTCATTTCCTATTTGCAAATGGACCTTGCCGGGCCGCTCCTCTCCCCAGGGGTCATCCCACWGGGAACAGGCGACAGATGCAGCTTTTAGGGTGGTTTTTGCTCCCCAGCAGTCAGATTTCCCAAGAAAYAGTCCCGGAGATTGTGTGCACCTTGCAAGGGATGTGTTATCAGTACCCAGGATGCCTYAGCACCTTCTTTTTTTCCCTCCTTCAGGCATTTTTTCTGCCTTTCCTTGGAAGCCCTTGTTCTGGGGGACCTGGTGCCCCAGGTCAGCTCAGCCCTGGCTGTGGGAGAGGAGCTGGCACCTGGGGAAGTCTTTCCTGAGTGGAAATGGATTGTCACTTGTCAACATCAAGAGGATTTTCATGGGACTTGGCAGATGCCATGGCTGCACCGATGGCTTTTTGAATCCTGGTGCTTGTTTTCCCTGTGATTTTTACAGAAGGTTATAGAAACCTTCTGATGGGCAGGAAATKGCGTCCTTTCCTCAGCTCCGGCCTCAGAGCCGCTCAGCCCTCTTGGTTCCTTTAAATTTCCACTTGTCCTTGGAACCTGGAGTGAGCCTGAGGCAGACACCAGGCAGAGAAGACACGAGCCACATAGTCTGCCAAAGATTGCTCCCGGGCAGTAGAAGCAATGAGCAGCTGGAACAACCGGCGTGCGGATGAGTCCAACCACAGCCATGGCCAGAAGAAGCCAGTGTGAGGATGAACTCCCAGCGATCTGACTTGTGATTTTCATGCTGTGATGGTGCAATTCGAGGATACGACCCTTCCCTGTCCCGCGTGGCTGTGGAGGTGGGAGCGGGAGCACATCCAGAGGCCGAGCTCGGTGTGCTGCTGTCGCGGGGCTGCTGCTTGCGCTCGATGCCGTGCCTTGGCTGCTGCCCTGATCCAGTTCCCCTCCCTCTTTGTCCCTGCTGATTTCCCCGCTGATCCAGTTTCCCCCAAACTTCCTCCCAGTTGATTTCACTGCAGAGGGAAATGCCACAGCGAGCACTCCAGGAGCTTCCCAGCAGGTGTGGGACACTCAGGCAGTGCAGAACAGGCTCGGGGGGGGACAAGCTCAGCACTAACCTCCCAACAATTGCTCTTTCCTTCCTACAGAGACCACGATCAAGCAGCTGGATCCKTACGACATGGACGAGCTGGAGAGGCTTGCAGCTGAGTGAGGAGCAGGGATTCGTTCTCCCAAATSCAAGTTCTGGTTCAAAACAGGAGGAAAAGTTAGAGGGGAAAACTTCCCRGTTCTCTTGTATCCTCCTGAAGCTGTTCAGTTTTGTTGCGTTCCCCGAGGAGAGGCCAGAGTGAACCTCATCTCGCTAGATGGCAGCAGGAATCCACWGCTGCCGTCCCAAATCCCGGGGCGGAACCCAAGTGTTCGAGGTCCTGGCAGTGCAGGAGAGAGGTTGGACCCCTGGGGGTCCGAAATCCAAGTGTTTGGGATCCCAACAGTGGGGGAGAGAGTTTGGACCCCAGGGGCCTGAAATCCAAGTGTTCGGGGTCCAGGTGGTGCGAGGAGGGAAATTGGACTCCAGGGACAGAGCTGTGTTTGTRCGTTCGTTAATGGTTAATAAATTGAATTGTTTGTAATCACCAGGGTGGCTCTTTCTTTACCAAAATCCCCTGAAATGTTTCAAACGTTGCAGGAGGGGTTTGATTAGGTCACTGCTGACAATAGTGTCATTTGCTGGGTTGGCCACTGGCCCYTGCTCTCCTCAACCAAATTTCTTTCCAAACCCAACCTGAACCGGCACAAGAAGTGACCAAAAGGTGATGAGAGCACGTGGCAGTGGGAGCAGAGCCTGGTGGCAGCAGGAAGGGGCCGGGCTCTGGGTCTGCAGCCCCTTGCTGCTGGCTTTAACCCTTTGGGGCGTTTCAAGCTCCAAAACCTCTTTGCAGGGGGTCTCACATTCAGTATTAACTGTGTGATTTTGGYAACAAGCAATGACTTCTAATTAAAGAATCAGTGGGGGAGATGGGAGATAGTTTTCCAGACTGCGGGGTGTTGCCTCATCCCTCCCACCATGTGCACCCCCAAATCCCCCCTGGCTCGCTCTGGCCCCCTGGCATTGCGTTGCAGTGCAGCCACCCCCATGAATGTTTGATGGGCCGGGGCGTGGCAGACAGTGGGAGATGAAATATCAAACCCTGCTCCTTGCCCGGCTTCCCCAGCTCCAAACCCCCCAGCTTTGATCACAGGGGAGTGGCAGTGTATTTTCCCCTTCTTTAGCCAAAAAAGCCTGTGTGTGCGGGAGGGAACACTCAGGAATTAAATCCCCGCRTGGGGGGAATGCAAGGACGCTGCCATTCCCACACACCCATCCTCAGCCCTGAGATTGCAGGGGCCAAGGTGGCAGTGGCGTCGGGTTCCCCACTGCTCTGGCAGGTTGATAAATAATGAACAGTTAATCAGGGCTGGGCTTAATTACCCGAGGGTAACCCGAGAGGAGGTCGTGCCAGAGAGCGCAGCCCTGCTTCGGCGTGCCGGTGCCGGACATGGCGCCATGGAGCGTGGCCGGGCAGCGCCGCCGCCTTGGAGGGGGCCCTGGATCCTGTGCCTGCTGCCGGCGCTGGCAGGGGGTGAGCACTGACCCGTCTCCGCGTTTCCTGGGCGGGGGGCGAGCAGGGGCCTGACGGATGCGCTGCCCTGGGGCAGGGCAGCCGCTGGCGGCCGGCGAGGCGGCCTACGAGGAGTGGCGGGCGACGGGCGTGCGAGGCCGCGCGGTGGAGCTGAGCTGCGGGCTGCCGGCCRCGGCCCCGCCGGCCGTGGTCTTCTGGAGCTTCACGCCGCAGGGAGAGGGGTTGCCACGGGCCGTGGCCGTGGGCTCAGGCCGGGAGGTGGCCATGGCCCCCGGCACGGGGATGCTGGGCCGGGTGACGCTGCGCAACGGCACGCTGGAGCTGCGGGAGCTGCGGGTGGCCGCCCAGGGCCGCTTCCTCTGCCAGGGGCTCTTCCCAGAGCGGGGCCGGCTCCGCGTGGGCTATGCCGCCGTCCTCCTGCGCGTCCTGGGTAAGTCCCCGGCCATGGCCAACCTGAGGGGCCCTGCTGGCCAGCAGCGGCCAGCATCACACTCCCCCGGATCGCGGTCAAGCAGCCCCTCACCCAGTAGTGAACGGAGCCGTCCACTGGCCAACAAAACACTCCACTGGCCAGCAAAGGGCTACACCAGTCAATAAAGCGTGGCGCGAGCCAGTGTAGCGCCCCAGTAGCCAATGTAGAGCCCCAGTAGGTAGCATGGTGGTTCACTAGCAACCATAGCACCCCATGCACCAACAAAGCACCCCACTAGTTAGCGGAGTACTATGCTTGCCAACGTAGTCTGCCACTAGCCAGCAAAGCATCCCACTAGCCAACATAGCATCCTGCTAGCCAGTATGGCAGCCCACCAGCCAAGGTAGCTCAACACCAGCCAACATAGCACTCACCACCCAACCCAAASCCCCAGTAGCCAGCACAGCACACCATTAGCCAGCAAACCTCCCTTGCCTCCAACTAGTGTGGCCCACTACTAGCCAATATAGCAGCCTACTAGCCACCCCCATTTCCTTACCCTGGCAAGCTGAGCATCCCACTGCCCCAAACTGGTCCCAGTAGCCACCCCAGCTAGTATCCACGCCCACAGCCAGGATGGCCCTTGCTAGCCCATAGGTGACCTCAGTAGCCATCCTACCGGCTGCTGTAGCACCTCACTAGCCGAACAATCATCCGGGCTGAGGGGGATGGGCCGGCCCTAGGGCATTCTGATGTCTGTGGAGGGCCACTCACAGATCGGTGCCCCCAGTGCCCGTCTCCAAGCCCTTCGTGCGGCCGACGGCGGCGGCGGCAGCGGAGGGGGCGGCGGTGGCCCTGACGTGCACCGTGCGGGAGGGGACGGAGCCGCTGAGCTTCTCCTGGCAGCACCAGGAGCCCCGTGGGGGTCCCTCAGTGTCCCCCGTGGGGCTGGGGGGCTCTGGGGCAGAGCTGCAGCTGACACCCGCCAACCGCAGCCACACGGGCTGGTACGTCTGCACCGTGCGCAACGAGGTCAACAACCGCACCAGCGACCCCGTCTACCTGGACATCGTCTGTGAGTGCCCCAGGTGCCACCCACCTCGGGGGGCCCTCAGCCACCAGCTGTGGGGGGCATCTTCAGGGCTGGAGACATCCATGGCATGTCTGTGGCCACCACAATGTCTCCATGGTATGTCCRTGGCCGTCAAGCACCCTGCCACCATGGTACAGCCATAGCTGCCATGGTACATCCATGGACATCAGGTACCCTGCCACCGTGATGCCTCCGTGGCTACCACAATGTCTCTATGGCCACCATGATATGSCATGTTGCTGCTGTGATGTATTCATGGCCACCATACACCCCACCAGCATAATGCCTCTATAGCCACCATGGCCACCGTGTGTGCTGCCACCACGATGCACCCGTGGCCCCTGTGCATCACGGTGTGCTCACAGCCCCCATGGGGCACCCTTTCCACAGAGGCTTCACCGCCCCATTTCCCACCAGCGGGAGGAAGCCCCAGGGAGGGCTGTGTTCCCTCTGTGGGGACGTCCCCGTGCCTAAAGGGCCCCGTGTCCTCGCAGATGGCCCCGACGAGCCGGCCATCCGTGTGGAGCCCTTCTCCCCCGAACAGGGGGGCTTCTCGGCGGGCGAGCGGGAGGACGTGGTGTTGAGCTGCCTGGCTCCCTCCAACCCCCCCAGCCGCTACGTCTGGCTGCACAATGGTTCCCAGGTGCACGTCGGCCAGACCTACGTCATCTCCGCCATCGCCCGCGCCCAGGCGGGCACCTACACCTGCCTGGCCGAGAACAGCCACCTCCAGACCCGCACMCAGGCCACCATCGTCCTCACCGTCTACTGTAAGTAACCCCGCAGGGGGGGCCGGTGGGTGCCTGCGCGGTGAGATGGACCAGCGCAGCTCCCGGGTGAGGATGTGGGTGTGAGGGGCAAATTGAGGGGAGGGTTGGGGGGAAACCCCCACTCTCCCCCAGTGCTGATGGTCTCCCGCAGATCCACCAGCTGGGAGCCCCAGCTGTTCTGCCCTGGCCTCTGATGACCAGCGGGATGTGGCCCTGCGTTGCCACTGGCTGGGGGGCTTCCCCCTGGCCCAGCTGCGCTGGGTGGGCCCCCAGGAGGAAGAGGAGGAGGAAGAGGGGGTGATGGGGATGAGTTTTTCCATGGCCACCAGGATCCAGTCAGGGGCAGCCACCAGGAACGGCAGYGCCTTCTCCTGCCTGGCCTCCCACCCCGCACTGCCACAGGGGGCTGCATGTGGGACCATCCTGTGTGAGTGATGATGGATCCATYTGCCCCCCCAAGTCCCTTCCTGACCCCCCGTGTCACAGCAGAGCTGCAGTGACCCCATGCCATGGCCACATGGATGGGCACTCCASGGTGCTGCTGCCTTTCCTGGGACCTCCAGCACCACCAGCTCGCTCCTAAATGGGGGTCCCCGTGGCACAGGCGGGGTGCAATACCCCTTGGGGGAGCTGTGTGTGTCTCCTTTTTGGGGATGCATGGCAGTGCCCCACTCCGACGCCGCTCCATCCCGCAGGGGTCCCGTCCGGCAGCCCCACCTGCACGGCGGCGGCCACCAAGGGTGACGAGTACGTGATGCTGCAGTGCCGGTGGGAGGGGGGCACGCCGCCCGTCACCCTGCGCTGGCGGGACGGTGGGGGCCGGGCCTTGGGCGACCCCGCGCCCTCCACCGCCGTCCTGGTGCTGAGCACCGACGGCAGCCTGGGGGGCCGGGAGTTCGTCTGCGCCGCCGCCCACCCGCTGCGGGCCGCTGGCGCCGAGTGCCGCCTGCGGCTGGGTAAGCCGGACCCGTCCCCAGTGCCCCCGCCGTGCCACGGGCGGCTGGCACGTCCCTGCCGGCACTGTTCCCCCTTCTGCCGAGTAGAGGTCCCCGAGCTGGAGGCGGAGAGTGAGGTGGCGGTGCTGGAGGGCGGCGAGGCACAGCTGGCGTGCCGGCAGCGYGGCAGCCGTGCCAGTCTCGGTGCCACCGTGGCTTGGTACGACCCCAAGGAGCGGGAGGTGACACCGGGGCTGGCCAAGTACCGGCTGGAGCAGGGAGAAGCGTGGGTCAACCTCACCATCCGGGATGCCGAGTGGCCGGGGGACAGTGGGATCTACCGCTGCACCGCGACCAATGCCGTGGGCACCGCCAGCCTCCCCGTCCGCCTCCGCGTGGACCGTGAGTCCTGGGAGGGACAAGGGGGTCCCCCAAGGCGGGCTGGGGGCATCAAGCCCCTCCTGCCGGGTGCCATCTCGCCGCAGGGTACCCGGCCCCCCCCAACGTCACCATCAGCAAGCTGCGGTACACACGGGCGCGCACAGAGGTGCGGCTGGAGTGGCGGACGGAGGGCACCGGCAACCTCACCGGCTTCGTGGTGCAGCGGCGCCAAACCAAGAAGCCCCTCCGGGCGTCCCCCAGCCCCTGGGAAACAGCCGCCGGCGACATCGATCCGCACTCCCGCGACCGGCGCCTGGGGGGGCTGGACCCCGCGGTGCTCTATGCGTTCCGCGTCCTGGCCGTCAACCACCGCACGGCCGGGCACCCCTCCGAGGTGCAGACGCCAGGTGAAGTGGGCAGGGGCTGCTGCTCCGTGGGGGCAGAGCAGGGTTTGAGTGGAGAAGGGCAACGTTTCCATCCTGGTGGAGCTGAGGAGCCGAGTGTGAGCAGCCGTCAGTAGGTTTCAGGCACGGGCTCGCACCGTCCCTGGCCTTTCTGGGCTCTGCCCGTCCCCGCTGCCTGCCATGTTCTCTCTGCTCTCTTCCAGCCGAGCCCCCCTTCGAGGCCTACCCGGCGGTGACTGGGGCGGCGGTGGCAGGGATGCTGGTGGCCACCGCAGCGTCACTCCTGGCCGTGCACTGCATCGCCCGCCACCGGGAGACCCTCCCGCGTGAGTGCCAGGGCCGGGGGGGCTCCTCGGGGGGCACGGCTCAACCCCTGACACCCACAGCTCACACCGATCTGTGTCCCCAGGGCTGCACGACCTGCTCTTCCGCACGTGAGTGCCGCATCCCTGTGCCCCGCTGCTCCCGCGCCCGGCCACCAGCCAGACCCCGCGTGTCCCCCCAGGGCTGGTCCCGGCGCCCAGGAGCCTGTGGGCGCGGCGGGGGATGCTGAAGCAGCCGCAGGCGGGGAGGASGAAGCAGCACCAGCACCGGGAGACTCGTCTGCCCCCAGCACGGCAGCAGCTACCGAAGCAGCACCAGCACCGGGAGACTCGTCTGCCCCCAGCACGGCAGGAGCTACCGAAGCAGCACCAGCCCAGGGAGACTCGTCTGGCCCCAGCACGGCAGCAGGTACCGGCACCCTTGGGTGAGCCGAGGGCTGAGCCACCCACCCTGCTGACCCAGCACCCACCCGGTGGCACTGGGGCTCTCCCACCGCTTGCAGAGCCGCTCTCGGCAGCGCCSGGCACCACCGATGACCCGCCAGTTAACGTCACCATCACCGTGACAGCGACACCCTGACCACTCCGGCTTTTCCTCTTTATTTGCCTTTCCTGCTCTCTTCCACACCACGGGACGGCAGCACCCACCTGTGCCGCGTCAGGCTGGGAGGCAGCTGGCTCCAAACGCGGCACCCGGCGAAAGCCCCTCCGGCTCAGCCTCGGGCCTGCAGTTACTGCTGGAGCTAAAATAAATATTTAGGCTACAATAAATAGTTTCTCACCGATTGCAGAAAAAAAGCCCGAGGGCTGAAGCGCCGCTCTCAGCCCCAGGGCTGGCGTCTGCGGGGGATGATGCTTTGGGACTGTGCTGTGTTTTCTGTGGTGCAAAAACRGCCACAAACCTTTCTGTGGGAAGGGGCCTCATCTTCACCCCCAACTTCCCATTTTCAGGCCAAACCACAGGAGGTTAAAAATAGYGACTGGAGATGGTTTTTCCCCCACGTTGGTGCAAGCACAAAGGGAAGCRGAGTCCAAGGAAAGTGTCAGATAGTTCCCAGCTTTCCTGAGTCCTCATCTTCTGGTGTGTGTGGAAACAAGGGCACCTTGGGAAATTTTCTCCTGTATTTGGTTAATAATAACCCATTGGAAAGTATCAAGTGACACGAACCAACCTCGATCAGTGCCCACAGAGTATCAATCCCCACACCGGCTGTAAAGCAGCATCACTCCCTTTATCGAACCACCCCCAAAGATACAAACCCTACCCAAAGCCCTTGCAAAACAGCATCATTTCCAAACACATAACATTCCAAAGGGATATTACAGCTTCTCCGGAAAACAGAGTGTCTTTATCTGACACACCCACAATACAGGCGAGATTTAAGCAAGGTCGTTTAAAACTGTGGTTAAATTTCAGTGTTTGGGGAAAACGAAGCAGCCAGAGGTAAATCCTAACCACTCCCCTGCCAACCTCCGTTGGAAAAGGGGAAAGCCTTGCAGCAGGTCCTGCGAAGGGAAAATCCAGGCTGTGAGGACGAGATAAACGAAAAGGGAGGAGGGAGCTCTGTGGTGGCTCTGGGGTATGCGGCAGCCGAAGCCCAGAGGTGTGAGGTCCAGGGTGTGCAAAGAACTTCGGGATAAGGCAGCTCTAGCTGGGAGGATGCACAATCCTAAAAAAAAAAAAAAAAAAAAGGCAAAAGAAAATATAAGCACAAATAATGCAATAAAAGAGAACAGAAGGCTTTGGGGAAAGCTTATTGCCACCTTCAAATACTTGAAGGGTGCTTATAAAAAGGAGGGAGAGGGACTTTTTATACAGGCAGGTRGTGACAGGACAAGGGGGAATAGTTTCACACTGCCACATGGCAGGGTCAGATGGAATATTGGGAAGAAATTCTTCCCCGTGAGGGTGGTGAGGCCCTGGCACAGGCTGCCCAGAGAAGTTGTGTCTGCCCCATCCCAGGAAGTGTTCAAGGCCAGGTTGGACAGGGCTTGGAGCCACCTGGGCTAGTGGAAGGTGTCCCTRCCCATGGCAGTGGGGTGGAACYGGATGAGCTTTAACRTCTCTCCCAAATCAAACTGTCCTGGGATTCTGTGAAACATAAAAAGCCCCACCCCAACACTTGGCACAGCCCACGGAGCTGCCTCTACCAAGGCAGATCCCAAGCGCTTCCTCCTCGCACAGACATCGCTCCCCAAACCCCGTGCCTGGCAAAGCTGCACCAGCAGCCCTGAGCTCCCCAGGGGTTTGGAGCAGCCGCAGCCAGGCTCCCTCCCTTCCCAGACTGGCCAGGAACACGCTGCTCTGGGCTCGCACGCACCACCTCGGGGCGGCTGTAACCSTAAGTTACGTGCCTCGTTTCTGGGGCTTTGCGCTGCGAGTTGTGTGAGGGGAGGGAGTGCTTTGCAAGCACCGTTTTGGTTTATTTACTGGGATTAAATTTGGAAAGGAAAAATTAAAAAACGCACCCAAGCCCTGCAGTGAGGGTTCCAGCTCCTCCATCAYGCTGTGTCCGGGGCGGGTGGGTTCCTGACGGCCGTGCCCAGGGCCGGTGGGAGCTGCTTCGCCACAACTGGTTTAATTTTGGAGCTATCCAAGCTGTTAGTAATCCCTCAAACCAAGAGTTGAACTGGATTTTGTCTTCTGTAAGTGGGAAGATGAGACAGGTTGTATTTCCACCTGTACTTCTGCAGATATAAGGGTTATTGAGCACCTAAAGACACAGTCACTGACTCGAGTTTTGCTTCAAGCTGCACAGGASGGACTCAACCGAAGCTGAATTTTCTTATTCATTTTCTTATTTCCCCATCGGGATCTTCCCAGAGAATTCGAAAGAGGCCAGGAGGTGTTCATGGAAAGGAGGGTTTGAGTACCATGTTGCCGAGCTGCCAGGGAGGTGGCAGCCATTGGTCACATCAGACCTGCTTAAATCCCTGTCTCGGGCTCCTTGGAAGCACTTCTCCTGCTGGTAACATGCCCCGGAAACACACTCGACATTTCCCATCCTCATTCTTTATATTATTACAATTCTTTTTCATACACATAACCAGGCTAGTTTCGCGGTGTGTGTGAGGGGGGAGAAAAAAAAAAACCAACAAAGAAGGGATTTCAAGGCATAAATAATATAAAAAGGCAACCATTTTGAAACCAAGATACATTCATATGACACTACTACAAAAAATAAATAGTGACTCTCTCTGTTATAATTAACATCCCCCCGTCACTCCCTCTCAGCGGTGCTGCGGTGCAGTTCCTGGCGTTAAGTGGGGACAACGGTCACTTCCTCAGGTTTCCCGCAGCTGGAGCTGCCGAAGGTCCCCAGAACCGTTTAGGGCGACTCCGGATGAACTCCATCCTGGTTTTTCCTTACAGTCCTTGGAAAGCGGCTGCAGAATGAGGGGACTCCAACTCAAAATGTGGTTCGATGTTTCCGAGTGCACGCAGCTGTCGCCTGCAAAGCAAGAGCAGGGCAGGTGGTTGTGTTGGGTTTTTCAGGAGATTCTCCCTGTCAGCTCCACAGACCCATAATGCCCCAAAACCTCCTAATTCCAGTGGGTGATGCTCTTTGCCTCAGGCTCATTCCCACCGTACCAGGCACAAGCACAGGGCACAGGCTCTATCCCAACACWGCACCGGTATCGAACAGCTCACACTGATGAGGTCAGCCCAGCTCCCTCCCTGTGCCTGTGCCTGTTCCTGCCTCCGCGATGGCTTGGAATGCCTGTGTGTCAGCGCTGTGCTGTGAGTGCAGCACCCATCAGTCACAGCCTCGTTATGTGCTCAACGAGCCGTTTTTAGAGGCGTCAATCACAAGGGCATGACAGGAGCAGGCACTGGAGCAGCACTGCCCCTGCTTCCCACGATGGGAAAGGCGGGATGCTTCGCCTTCCTCACAGCCTGCTCTTACACGGCTGTAATTACTAGCTGCTCCGCAATAAATTAACCTCCCTACAGGTGTCCTACAGCATATTCCCAGCTTCAAAGCCAGGTGCTATCCTCACCGTCCGTGCAGTCCACRGCGAGCCGGCTCACGCCTTCCCGGCAGCAGGAGCGCTGGGCCGGGGGCTGCCCCGCGCTCTCCCTGCCGTCCTCGTCCCGCCGGGCGCTGCACTCGGGGGCGGCCSGGGCCAGGCACATGGCCACCATCACATGGGGGCTCAAGGGCTTCATCTCCACACCGTCCTGCTGGAAGGGGGCTCCGAGGGGCACGACGGGCAGCGCGCTGCTGCCGAAAGTGCCGTTGGTTTTGGTGAAACACCTGCGGGAGGGACGGAGGCCGAAGTTACTCAGAGTGGCTTCTCCCCCCCCCCCTTTCTTGAGAAAATGCGACTTTTAAGTGCTTTACCGCATATCAACAGTCAGAGCATTTGTCAAATCAGTTTTAAATATATTTTTGGATTAATTCTGACTCTAAGAAAAGGATTGAGTGGGCTTTTTTCTCCCAGCAGACAGCTGAAAATGTTTGAAACACGCTCAGTTCCTTCCCCCATCGATTGAGACCCAATGACCTGACTTGTGAGTCCATTTCTCCATCAAAGCAACCCCATAAAACATGTTTTCACTGCCAAGATAAAGAGCTCAAATTTGAAACCCAAGCAGCAAACTTAAGTACCTTGGAAAATAAATACTAAGTGTTATCGGAGTGAATGCAAATCGGAAAAATAGATGCAATATTATAAATTTAACCCCCTGTTCTGCTGTGTAAGTCAGATTGTGGCCCTGTAATACGTGTGTAAAGCTGGAATTGAAGCTAAAGTGCTGAGTCAATTGTTACAGCTGAGGTGTTTAAGCTTTAAACAAAAAGGAGCAGGACTTTGACACACGCACCACTGCAGCATGAGGGCAAACTCCTCAGTGTCTGCAGCCCCATGAACAATGTGACCTCAGGGAACATTTATATAAACAATTCCTACATAAGAAAGCCATCATTACCTCAAAAGCAAAAGGTTCATTTGCCACAAACTTTGGGAAACTACCCGCCAAAATGCTCCTTTTTTTGTGGTGTGGGACAGAGATGGATCAGCAGATAAAAGYGTGGAAATAAGGATGGAGAATGTTCACACCCTCCAGCAACACCCCAAAACGCTCCTGCAAAAGCTGAACAGGCTTCAAGTCTTTCTGTGCTGGTGCAGATACAACTCTGAGCATCCTGCTTCTCTTTTTTCCCCACCAAGTGTAAATCCACCCCTTGCCTGCTCTGCTCATGGGGACCAGCCCACTTGCCATATGTTATCCTTGGGGCTGCTTAAGGCTGGCATTTGGAAGTACAAAAATTGATCCCCAGGACCTGTCTGCTCGGCTGCTGGCTGAGTGAGGAGCACTGTGTGCTGCCCCAGAGTGATTCTGGCCCAAAACTGAGCAGAGCAGATGAAAAATGGAAGGTGGACTTGAACATCAGCAGTGCCAGGCCAGCAGCCAGCAGAGCCAASCTCAACAGCAGCCCAGCATTGAGCTCAGACAGGTTTAAAACCAGGACATGTTAAGCTTGGCAGTCTCAGTAAAGTCTTGCCCAAGTCCCAGAAACCACTTTTATGCCATTAAAAAGGTCATGGCAATGCCTAAAACTGCCACATTGGAGGGACCTGCCCTACAGCCCTGCTGAGAGCCTCAGTTCATACCTGAAACCTGATCAAAACCCGGGATCAATATTGCCAGAACTGAAACAACACAAATAAACTTTCCAGAGGAGGAACTGTAGTGAGTTTCCCCTCTGGCAGATGCTTCACCTGCAAAGCCAAAACAGGGGACAAATGGGTTCCCTCTGGAGCCTGCTCCCTTCCCAAAAGCCCTGAGGATGGAGCAGCACCAAGCTTCAACCTTCGCTCTCCTATTTTGTCCTTCTGCTCCCGTAACTGCCTCCAAAATCATTATTCCAAGTACCAAAATACCACAGAAGCCACTGGAGAATCCACATGAAACACATCTGGTCTTCAAACAAATCCATTTATTAGTTTGCCTTTCTCTCCGCAGAGGTTTTGACTGCACTCACTTGTTATTTAGAAAAAAAGGCTCAGAGAAACCCATTTAAAATGTTTGGGTTTGCATGTTTCTGGGGGTTTCTTCTTAAAGATACAGAGGTCAGTGTAGTTCTCTGTATTATTGTAAGGGCTTGAAGGATGTTTCAACACAGCAGTTCAGCCTTTTAAGCTTATATAACCACATTTTGATGGAAACTAGCCATGGGGATATCCAGAGCAGAGTGTGCAGGAAGAGTGATGTAAAATCCCTGCTGCAGAAAACACATTTTCTATCAATTCTCAGTACTGAAACCCTACCAAACTATAATCTAAAATAATCATCATTTACATGAAAAAGCTGAAGAAACAAACTGATGCCTCTACATTTGAATTGTGCATTTCAAATTTCTGATCCAAATACAGTGAATTTGCAAAGGAGAGAGATCTGCAAAAGTGTAAATTCCTCTGCAACCATCAGGTGTCTTGAGAGCTTTAGCACAAAAGCACCAGAGAAGAAAAAAGATCAATTCTCAATCCTGTCAACCACAGGCTTTGTCCACAATAGCAAAGCGGGTCTCCAGGTTTCAGCAGCTTCTCCCTCTGGCAAGGCTCCACGAGCAGTTATGAGGGATAAAGTGCTAATTTAAACAGAAGATCCAGGGATTTCAGCACTGGAATAATAAAACCTGCTCYGAGATGGCTATTGCTGAAAACAGCTATGAAATAACGCTGAACCTTTAGGATTCATTTGCACGTGGTCACAATTCACATAACTGCTAAATTCACCCCAAATCAGCAACAGCTCCAGGCGTTCGGTGGAAATTCAGCGAGGAATTCGCGGTGCCAAGGCCACGCTCCCGATGGGGAGACCTCACCCTGCCAGAGGTGTTTCCACCTGAACCTCCCTTCCCCTGCTGCCACGGGGGGGGCTGCAGAGGGAACTGCCTGATTTCAGCACCCAAGGTGCAATGGTTCCAGGGTGGGACAAGGAACAGGATCTCTTTCCACCACTGGAGACCACACAGCCCTTACCTGTGCTACGAGGTTGAAGAAAATGGGGAAAATACTCCAGCCCCAAATCCCCACTTGCCAAAACCTACTGATCTGACTGCACTAACCCACCAGGCCTTCCTCTTTCTCCTCCTCCTGGCCCTGGCCMTACACCCAGCTCCCTGGTGTAATGCTCAGGCACGTTCTGGTCCTCTCCATTCCCCTCTCCCATGTCCTCCTTCCATTCCCGCTGCGCCAGGACAGGAACGCGGCGGTCCCGGCTGTGCGGCTCTCCTGCCAAGCCGGGGTTAATGATCCCCTCCGGGCTAAGGCAGCTGTAAGGGACAACTTGTTTCTCTATCAAGCAGTCAAATATAGAATGGGGTTGTGAAAACTCAAAAGTTCAGGCCCTGCTGATGACCCGTCTGGGAGGAGCAGTGCAGTTRCAGAGGATGGAACTCTTTCCCTTGCTTTCTTAGGGGAAAAAAAAGAGCAAGTGAAAAATTAAACGTGTTTAAAACTGGAAGGCMAGCTCTTAATTACAGTGTAACGCATTTGGCATGTTCCAAATTACGGCGAGTCTCAGACATCCTGGTGAGAGCTGCTGCACAGCCTGCTGGAAAACACACCCCTGGTCTGTGAGGGAACATACTGGGCTTTCCTGAGACCTGCCAGGGACACTGGTCCAGACAAGGTGTGCCCAGCTCCACCTGTGAGCAGCAGCTCGTACACATTACATTGTCATGCATATATTTATGGAAGAAGGAAGGATTCAAAGCTTATTATAAGTGYTATTTTAAAAAGTAAAACTGTGAAAATAAAGTGAACATGTTTTATGCCTTCAACAACAGCTTCATTGTTCAACAGGAGTTGGACTCGATGATGCTTGTGGGTCCAACTCAGAATATTCAATGATTCTRTGATTAATTTCAAGTCAGCTTCTCCAGATGCACACCTAAAGGCAGCTGAGGATTTTAACAATACAGAAAAATCAAAGTATGATGAAAAAAAAAACTCAGAACCTACAAGTCAGAGCAGCTCAGCTTGTCTGACTTTCAGTCCTATTTATAATCATTAAAATAAACAGATTTAGTCAGAAGCCTAGGAGGATATTATTAAAACTTCCAAAAGTGAAAAACCTAACGATTTTTATTAGGTTTCTGACTCCCAGCTACAACACAGAAGACAGATTTTCCCTTATTCTACACAAGAATCCTTTTTCCCGTGGAAAAAAGGTATCTCACACTGACAATGGCTGGTCAAACTGCTCCTGAAGGCCTCAAGAAGCTCAAATGCCATGTTTTACAAAGAATAGCATTGTGAAGGCAAAGGGGCGAGTTGGTCAGTGTTCTTAAGGCAATGTCAGGAAGTGCAAAATAYAGAAGACCAATTAAATCCAATTTGACAAACCCCATATGGAATGACTTTGTTATCTCAAAACTGAAGAAAACACAGGAAATAAGGATTTTTAAAAAATCCAGTGTCCAACCTGCCTCACTTCCTAGAGAGCATCAGAGGAGCACGCTGAGCAAACTGAGCTGTGAGGGTTTAACACATTGTTTTATTCCATCCTGTGGACAATCCTCAGCTGGTCTCCAGGTCATCCACGGAGCTCCTTGAGCCAGCCAGGACTCGAGCTCTCAGCTTTTGAGCCCCAACTCAGCACACAGAGTGAGGGCAGGTTCTGCCTTCGTGCAGGTTGTTTCTCACCTGTTATTGTTCCGACAATTCCGGCAGCTGATGCACTCCGAGGGGTCAGCCTGCGGCACTGTCGTGTACATCCCACCACCCTGCAGCAGGAAGGATTAATAGCAAACAATTAGAAATCAAATTGCTGTTCAGACACCCGGGAGAGGTGCTGAGGAGGCAGCTCAGCTCCCTGACTTGGTTTCCCGACTCCCACCCCCTTATCGATGCCCTGCTCCGGGCTGTACGTGGCACGGCAACACTGAGCGATTGTCCGAAGGCCAGGGGAGGGCTTTGCCAGTGTGTGTGTCAGGGAAAAGTAAATAACTGCAGCTTAGACAAGTATGTGGTCATTTCCCTGGTCTGTTTTCAGCTTAATATGCTGAGGTTTAATTTAATAAACACACTGTAAATATGTTTATTTTTAACGCTGATGACAGACACGAAAGCGAATTGCTGTTCATTAGCACACCAGGGCTTGTTTAGGGAGACAGAGGATTAAATTTGGAGGGCTGATGTCACACACAAACCCATCCCACTTTCCTGTAATTACTCCGATTAGATCAGTTTACTTCGCTACACTGATTTTTGAACCGTTTCGTATTTGTACAGATGGGGTAATTCCTCAGCCAGCAATGACTCCGGGTGCGAGGGATTTTGTGTTGTTGGTTTTGGCTAACGGGGCCATTACAAGCCAGTTGAAATGCCCAGATTAACACATACCTCATTGTTAGGGACCAGGCGGACAGTGATGCGGGAGCCGCTCCGAATGGGGCTGCAGAGCCAGGCTCCCGCGCCGGGCTCCGGGAGGGAGCCAGGCTGGGAAGGCTCACCTGGCTTTTGGCAGTTCAAGGGGTAGGGAACTTCTAGCAATCCCTGTTTTTGCAAAAACAGGGCTCATCCTGAAGTTTTTGAGGGACAGGGAGCACTGAGGAAATGCCTAATTAGCCTTGATTGCCATCCTGGCCAGTTTCTCCCTTCCTCATTTAGCCCAATCATTGAAACAATAAAGAGCGAGCTAACGAGGATGAGAACATCCTGTTCCTCCGCGTGGCCTCGCCCACGTGCCAGTCCCAGCCCTTCTCAGTGGGCAGAGATCGTGTGACATCGTGTGACTCAAACTTTCTACAACACCGAGCAGGGAAAGAAAAACTCAGCCCCATCACCTGTTCCCGGCAAGACAGCGGCGTTGGGCAGACACCTCGTGGCACGGAGGTGCTCCCAGCACCAAGACCTGTGTCACCACACATTATATTTCCTTCTTTCCCCCCAAAAAATAAAAACAGGAGGGGCAAAATATAAGTGCAAACCCCCAGGCTTTCTCCCAGGCGAGCTTTTGAGCACTGCAAATGTTCCCTCCCTGAGGGCTTGGAGACTCTTGGAGAGTTTCAACCACTGGGAGTTTGGACAGGTCAAAAAACCCCAGCTTGGTCCTTGGTTGCTCTTGAAAACAACCAAAAATGGGCACTTCTGGCTACACGGGCAGGCCAAGGACAGAATGGGGTGAAAAACTGACTGGTCTGGGCTCAAACTGGAGGCAAGTGAAGTGGCAACTACTGTGCAAGTGCTAATTTGTTGTTCAATAAAATGAAGTGCTTGTGCTCAATTACCAACACAAACAATAGGCCTATTTTTTTTCTCCAGAAACAGCATGGGTTATTCAGACTTTTGAACTTTTTCTTTCAGTTTTCCTGGGCAATGTTCACAGTTTTGAGTAAGTTTAGTAAGTTTGAATGCAAGCCATCTGTTTCCATAGACAATAATGAAATCATTATTCTCTCTTGGAAACGGGACACGTTTCAGCAAATGAAGTATTTTTCCACAGCATACAAAGGCTGGATCGCAGACTGAAATTAGTTTTTAATTTTATTTTCAATTTCAAAACAAAAAACGAGCCTGTCTCAACAGTCACAAACAGGGGACTGAAAAAAAAAAAAAAGCAGCGTTATTGCACTGCTGCAGTTCAAGATGTATGGGGCACTTCATTCCGTGGAACCTCCTGCTCCATTCGTGCCTTGCCATAATTAATAGCATTGCTCAGAGTTACAGATCTGAAACAGGTGGGGGAAAAACGGGTGATCCATAAAGCTGCAGAATAAGCAGCTATAATTAAATGTATTTAACTCGGAGATTGAGAAATACCATATGTACAAGTAAAGTATCTCAGCCCAGCACTGAGGCATTCTCAGAGCTTACATGCTGTTAGGAGGAGGGTAGAGGCAGATTTCCCAGAGTAAGTGGAATTCTTGCTGTCATCTGATATCCTCAAATGAAAACCATGATGTTTGTATCACAGATATCAGCCCAGTTGCTTCCTCTGGGATAAGGAATTCAGTGGAACTGGCTCTTATCAATGGATGAGTATTCCCCCACCCGAATTAAGTCTGCTTCCACAGCCCCTGAACGAATCCCAAGGTCTGGGCTGAGCCCCCCACCCGGTGTAGGACCTTACGTTCACGAGGTGGTGGGGATGTTCGTAGTCCACGTGTGTTCTGGACAGGGAGTTGGTGTGCCCTGGGTACAGTCCCGCTCCTCCTCCGCTCATGATCCCRTTAACACCGTTGGCAACTTTATGATGCACGTGGGGGCAGCCGTTGCTGAGGCCGTTGCTGAGGAAGCTCCCGTGGATGCTGCCATTGACCCGGCTCGTCCCGGGTAGGGTCGTGTACTCAATCATTTGCCCGTTGATATCCGCCCCTTGGTAGAGATAGCCAGGAGGGTCGTATTCTGCAAAAGACATTATCACTGAAAGCTACATTATTRCTAAATGGGAAGCTAAACGAGCATCCCTAAAAAKAAAGAAACTTATTGTTTCTTTCTTCAGCTTTTGTGAACTAACYCTGATATCCAAGTGCTTAGCATACRAACGTAGACATGGAAAACAGCCACATCCTGGAGAGCAGACCAGGGAYGTTAGTCTGGAAGGACTTGGCTGATGTCAGTCATTACAAGAACATCCTAAAAACAGGCCATTTGTATCACCAACAGCCCCTCTGCTATATCTGCTATGAGCAGCTTCCAGAAGATCTCTCCGGGCTGCAGCTGAAGACACTATCTTATCTTGCAAGAAGTTTTGTTTCATTTCTCTCTGTAGAAGAGTTAAGGGCATTTAAAAATAACCACAGGCYGTGGCAAGAGCCAGGCTGATTTATGCACAAGGAGCAGAAAAGGCCAGTGCAGAGATTCTGCTGGCTCCGGGTTGTTGGTGGGTGCAGAGCACCTTGCAAAGCTCCTGCTCGCTAATGAAYAGGTTTTCCTGATTAACACCTCTCTGGAAGACTTGGCCATTGAATGCCATCTCATTGTGCAAGGACTAAGAGGTAACAAGGGACTTGCCCTAGTGCTGCACGTTCTCTTTCTTTCCAGGTGCAATTGAGAAAGGGAGAGGTCCAGCGTTTAACTCTCCACATTTTAACAAGTGCTTATGGTTACACACATTCTACCTCTGCAATCAGCAGAGACCTATGCAGGGGCTTAAAGTTAAACATAAGCTGCAGAAACCTTGCCCAAGCCTTTCCCATACCATTCTCTGGGTGAAACTGCAGCACAGTCCTTCAGGGATGCAGCAGGACAGGGAGCATCAGTGTGAAGAAATGGAGACACTGCTGCTCTTAAAAACCCAAGTCTGCACCTCAGGCACACCTGGAAGTACAAGCCTCTACAGAAGTGCCAGTTGGCTCGTAACAGGAAACTGCTTCCCACCCATAAAACGCAGCACGGACATTCCTAATTTTACTCTGGTGACATTTTGCTCACGAAAGGGAACCAACCCCCCCCACTCACTCTGCATGGCGTTCTGCTGTCGGTTCTTCCACAGGCACATGGCAATGAAGACGATGAGGATGAGGACCATGACCCCCAGGACGCAGCCCACGATGAGGTACAGCATGTCGCTGCTGCGCACGGGGCCGCTGGCCGGCCCGGCCCCGCCGCCCCCGGCCCGCTCGGGGGGGCTCGGGGGCGTGCTCAGGTCTTTCGCCGGGTACTCGGATGCTCCCGGCGTGCGTTTCACTGGGTGAGCAGAGACAAGCGGGAGTACAGTCACTAAATGCATTTTCTACGTATGTTTTCTTGTTGTGAAGTGAAAGTAATGGCTGCCGAGCCAGAGTCCCAGCGCCTCACAAAGAAAGCTTCCAAGTCGATATAAAATCCTACAATGAGAAGGCCAACTCCTATTGGGTAATAACTATTTGCCTTGGAAAACGGTGATTGCCCCGCCTGCTCACCCGCTCCTTGAGGTCACTGGGGCTTTAACGAGCCGCTCGAGGTACCCATGGCTGCAACTGCTTTAACTCCCAACTTGAGAGAGAGCAAATCTTTCCACTTCTGAGGTCAGGAAAAACCACAACACGCATTTCTCTCRCCCAGGCTCTGCCAGACGACCTACTCTTATCTGATGTGAACCCTGCTAACCCCCTTTCCAAACCACACAGTTGAAGATCAACCAAGAGACGCAYAGAAAATCACTGAAAATGAGATGCTAGTTTAATCCAGGAATTACATTTCCATTCGTTTCCAGCATGCCACAGTTCAGATTTATTCATTTGACACTAAAAACCTAAAAGAGGTGCCTGGCTTAGGAGTGAAGCTGGTCAGAGGGACACAAGCACCTCCATGCAGGTATGTTGGATAAGCTGGATCACCCTTATTAAGCTTGGGGGAGATACATTTTAAGGAAGAGGCAGTGTGAATGACAGATTACGTCTTGCCAATTTTAAAATTAAAGAAGAAAGTTTTATTCCTTGCAGGAGGGAGACCAACTGTGTGCCTTGAAGCCCTGCAGCTCCTAGTCCTTCCTTCAAAGGTTTCACTACTCACTTCACTGAATTTTGATGCTTCCGCTCCCAGAGGGCTTTTTTCTTTTTTTTTTCAAACATTTTTTCATAGCACTGCATTTGAAGTTTACTGTCTGCATTTTCCCTTTACAGCCTTACTTGGTTTTAGAGATTAAAGGAGACAGGAATTCTTCGCAAAATAAATGTGACTGCCATATCTGACACTTCCCGAGAACAGTACAAACTTTGTGCCAGAGGCATGCAGGATTAGGGATGGAGGCAGCCAACACAGCCATCAATTGCTGTGGTCTGCACTTATACAACGTGTCACAGAGCCCTGAAGACATAAAACAGACGTACAAATCAATTCTGTCATCTTCAGGCGCATGGTTGTCTCCTGCGGAGAGGCCATCAGCACCGCAGAGGCAGCAGCGCTATCTCTGAGGGCAGGCAAAGCTGCAGAGCTCTGCTGAGAGCCTAGGGAGTGCAACGGATCACTTTCCATATGTTCAAAACAATCCCAGCTTCGGAAGACAAAACAACCCTCYGAAACATTCCAGAAAATTACGGTCATCATCGCAGCTGACTTTGGCGCTGCGCAGAGAATTCCCCACAGTGGATCTTCCACACCCCAAACTCCACCCGGGCTCGGCCCCGCGGCCTCACCTTTGGTCTCGCAGATCATCACGTTGCTGTACTCGCTCTCCCCCCCCTCGTTATAGCACTGCATCTTGATGTCATAGGAAGTCTCAGGCTGCAGGTGATTTATCAGGTGCCACTGCTTTGTACCTGTGGGGGGAGAAAAAATAAATCAACCGCAGTTCAATTACTCACATGAGCCAGAATTAGGGACGAGGGTACCGTGGGCTCCCTCTCTACCAAGCTGCAGGGGCACTGCAGCTTGTCTTGTTAGCACAAAAATCTTTAGCAACGGTTTATGGACTTAGCTGAAACCACGATCCATTAGTGGCATCCCTGCCCATGGCAGAGGGTTGGAAGCAGATGATCCTTAAGGGCCCTTCCAACCCAAAGTATTCCGTGATTCTCTAAGACTCGCGTTATCTTGTGAAATTGATTATTAGAAGGATCTTTTGATGAATTAAAGTGAGGTTTTTTCAGTATTTTCAACTGATTTTTCAAAGAAAGTCTTTCTCTACAAAAGCCAAAAGTCACTAAACTCAAAAACCAGACATCCAAGCGTCCACACATGTGCATTTAAATTCAACAGCAGCCCTGTGCACCCTAAACATGGAACTGCTGAAGGGATGGGTTCGGGATGGCTTATGCTGACTATTTACAGTACACTGAGCAAACAACAAAGAAAACTGGCACAGAAAGCTTGGAACAAGGGAAAAACCTGGCTGTGAGCAGACCCTCTCGCAGCCTGCAGCCCTCGAGGTGCGAGGCACCACTGGAGCCGCCGGCGTCGCGCAGGAAGGACACATCTGGGTCCCTCATCTTGCCCGAAACCGCGAATAATTGAACGTGCGTTTTATGAACCATCCTGGGAACGCAGCGAGGCTGTCCCGGTGCTGCTGCCCCTGCGGAGCCCGAGCCAAGCAATCTTCTCTAATAGGACGGTTTTGTCATCTCTGGCCCCCGGCCAGCATTTCATTTAGACACCCTCCTGAAGTACTGAGCACTTCAGGATAAATCACTCCCAGTTTTTACTTTCACGGGCTTGTGACAAATTTTAATAAACAGCGACCCTTTTTTTTTTTTTTTTTTTTTGAGGGAGTTTAATTAACTGTTTGAGTGCTCTTAATCCCTCTTGGAAAATACCACCTTGAACTGTTTCCACTGTTTCTAAGGAACTGTCTACCACCTACTGATTTAAGCATTAATAAAAAGACTCGGGCGTGCTCGGCGGGCGGGGGCTGTCACCGTGACGCTGCTCAAACTCCTCCGGGACCCCAGCCCAGGTCCAGATCCCCCTGCCCGGCCCCAGCAGGGCCGGGGGTACCCAGGAGGGCCCCTCTGGACGAGGAGCTGCCCCGCGCGGTCCGAGTCCAGCCCTCGCCTGCTGCACGTCCCAGCGAGGGCGGACAAGCCCTGGCTGAAGCTGGAACCGCCTTTCCCTAAATCGCACGTTTTCCCAAGATTCAGACTCGCTTTTCCCGGCGCCCCCACCCCCAAGCATTCCTTTCGGTAATTACTACACCAGGTTTTAGGTTTCCGCTTCAAACCATTAGTGGAACTGGAATCAGTACAGGCACTTTAACTGTCCTCTTCGTGCACCATTAGCAAGGGAAAACATTTAAACAACTGACATCAGACTGCATTTACATTTAAAATTCAATCGCCAGGACCCTCGAAACAGAGAAATTCAGACCAGAAACAGAGAAATTCGGACCATCGTGGCAGGACAGGGGTGATTTTGCTTTGCTTTTGCTTGAAGAGGCTGAGAGATACCGAGGAGCCATCAGAGTCAAGCTTTTTGCTTGTTTTTTCCTTCAAATAAAATCTGATTTTGCCTGTAGCGGCATTTATAAGGAAGAAAAAGGTTTCTGCAGAGTTTTGAATGTCTCGAAAGACAAGACTTAACAGGAAGCGGTGAGGAAAGCCTGCGGCAAGCACTTAGCTAGCACAGGCATCACAACACTTTTTCCACAACTCATGCAGTCATTTCAAGATAAAATTCCCTGTCAAAAAACAGACAGATTAATTCAAAGGTAACAGAGGGGAAAAAAGTGAAGAACAAGTGATTTATGGCAAAAATACCTCAAGTCACATGTTCCTCTACATATTTCACATCAAGTGCTTCCAATCACACCTTAATTGAAAATAGTTCTCCCTCCTTTTTTCCTCCCCCTGAGAAGTTAATTTAGGGGAGCACAGTAAAGAAAAGTTGAAGTTTAAATCTTTCCACGGAGTGATTTCTGTTGCAGGCTCTGGCAGAGCGGAGCAGCTGCTAATGGTTTCAGACTGCCACAAAGAGTTCAATACACACACGCTCGGAAAAAAAATCCGAAACAAGCTAATTTCACAGCACAGTGGAGCCCACTTAAACAACTAACTGCTCAGTGTATAAGATTTATAAACACACCAGTTCTGTCTAGAAAAGGCTAAAATACATTTGCAGATGAAGGTGCAGCCTGCGTAAGGTTCTTTAAAGCCTCTGAGCCCAAACTCTGGATCTTTAATAGCTTTATAGTGTGCAAAAGCTTATGTCATGCATCAAAGTACTATGTGCAGTATTGTCTGGCAGGGGAAAATTTTCAAAATAAAGGCCCATTCCTCTTGTAACTGAAATAAATGAGGGGGAAAAAAATAATTAACGTCACCRGGCCAGAATGAGATCACTGCATTTGCTCAGCCCGAGCAATAAGGACATTAAATAAAATATTTTTAAAAGGGTTTTCCACTTCTGGACTAATATAGACATTATCTAATAACTTCTTCCAGGAAAATGATGATCTAATATGCACAGGGGAAAAAAATAACTTGATTAAAAGGCAAAATGGAGCACAAACRTACCTGCATTTGCAGAGTGCTACAGCACTTGAGGCTAAAAGCAACTTCCTTATAGCAGGAGAAGTGATTAGGCGAGGTAAGAGGAGAGAAGAGCAATTACACACAAGGTACTACCAGCTCAGAAAGTCTGTGCTGGCGTAAATAATTTTAAAAGCCAKCTAGTTGTTAGTACAGTCTGTAACCCAGATGTTTTTGTCCTGGGTTAAACCTCATTTACACTGCTTTCTCTTTATACAACTTGAAGCTACACCAGTTTAAATAGACCTTCATTAAGGATTTGCAGCTGTGTAACAAGCCAAACTCAAACCCAGTATTTAGTTCTCAAGTTTCCACGTCAAAGACGCTGCAGAAGGAAGAACCCAGCTCATGTGTGGGCAAAACCTGGACGCTAGGTGGTTGAGATAGCTCCTTCTGTGAGATATAYTGTAAAGMCTTTGCTTGGGAAAAGCAGTTTAGATTTCATATAAACACAGCCAACATGGCTACGAGGGCGTCCTTCCCCACGGAGCAGCGCCCCAGGCGCGCGTGCCCGGCCCCCGTACCGTCCACGACGTCGCGCTTGTAGTCGCTGTCGTTGTCGCTGTCCGTGGGCCGGTAGTAGATATAAAATCCTTGGATGGGCGTGTTGTTGTTGCTCGACGTAATGTACTACAAGAGAATTTCAAAGGACTGCGTGAGAGGAGAAAAAATTTTAACTGGGTCCTGCTGCGTTGCCATCACCGAGTACCTCAYAGTACTCATAGTAATAGCAAAGGGGACTGAACTCCTCGGAGTAGCCGGAGTATGGGATGGGGGCAAGAGACTGAGCTGGGGCTGACACTTTCCTCCCACATCACTTTCCAAACCCTCGATTAAGGTTTGACCATGCACAGCCTGAAAATCTGCGTGATTAATGGAAATTGGAAAAGTTAAAACCATAAAACTCTTCAGAAAGAGTTATGGTCACTCTAAAAATCGGCTCAAGAATCTTTTACTTTAAGTTATGCAGCCTCCTGAGGAACTAGAGGTTATTTTAAGTTTATTATCCTTAACATCTCTTCAGGCTGAGCTAGCAGAGCAAACTAACACTGGGAACTCTACACATTAAATCCTCCAAAGTATACCAGGGGGTTAGATTTCAAAACAAGAGCAAAGAATTTCTGTGGGTTTCAATAAGGACTTTAAAGTACTTGTTTACAATAGACGAGGTAACAGGGGAAAGGAAAACGTTTCTCTAACATGAAACCTCCACTGGACRTGAGGGAAGACGGCGGGTTTGAAACACGCTCCCAGCCACCCCAGCCTGGATTGACAAAAGCAGCAGGAATTGCAGGAAACGGAGCCAACTCGCTCACAACTCATGGCATGAACAGGGCTTGGGACAGAGTTAAGCCCACTGGTGCCTCTGATATGTCTGTGCCAGAGCAGGTGGACCGGGGCGGCTGCAGCCCCTCACTGGAGCTGCCGGTTGGGCACATCTGGCGTAACCCGAGGAGGGGTGTGTGGGGTCC
Organism: Amblyornis subalaris; assembly: GCA_018881555.1. Classification (NCBI taxonomy): domain Eukaryota; kingdom Metazoa; phylum Chordata; class Aves; order Passeriformes; family Ptilonorhynchidae; genus Amblyornis; species Amblyornis subalaris. The sequence continues at coordinate 1,601,852 of JACAXG010000038.1, read as the reverse complement.
CCGGGGAGCTGGAAGSGGAGTGGGGTGGAGGGAAGCTGGGAGATGGTGCAAAAGGCAACAGACAACTGACAGGGCTGCCTCCGAGCGGGAAAARAGAGTCTGGAAACGGGGGCAAAGGGCTCGAGAGGCACATGTCCCATTCCCTCCCCCAAACGGACATGAAGTGTCTCAGCCCTGTTCTGGGAACACGACCATCTCCAGGTCTCCGGGGCAGCAACCACACCCTGCAAACAGCTCTCGACCCCCGCCTTCGAACAGCCCCCGGCGGTGAGAAGCGCAGGAGGCTGTGGCACCCACCGTCCACTTGAGCATGATCTGGGTGTCGCTGATGGCCTCGGTGTAGGCGATGTGCGGCCCCGCGATGGGCCGGCTGGAGAAGCGGCCGGTGAACCCGGCCACCTGGTAGGGGCGCGACGCGGCGCTGCGCGGGCTCTCCCCGTAGTTGTTCACCGCGATCACTCGGAACCTGTACATTTCTCCTTTTAAGGGAAAGAGGCAAAGGGAAGAAGCCGTTGCAGCAGAGCAAGCGCTACGAAGAGGATTCATGGGGAGACTGAACGGATAAGGAGGTGCTTTTTGCGCAACATCCAGTCAGAAAGAGCGGAGGAGCCCTTGCCACAGACTGATGTGGAGATATAAACAGCTTCTAGGAGTCACTCTAGGAAAATCCAAAGGCTGTTTTACACACAGATGGAGATGCCTCCATCACCTCAGGAAGTCCCTAAACTGGTGGGCAATGAGAAGATGCTTCAAAGGATCCCTATCACCATCCACTCCCTCTTCCCTTGTGCTCTTTCCCTGAGTTTTCAGGGCTGGACACTGGGAGAAGTCAGGACAGACATTTTTCCATTAATGCATTTTTCTCTGCATTCTGAGTGCTCACTAGAAGGACAATTAAGTTAAAAATAGCAGTGATACACAACCCTCCTCTCCACACGAACAAGTATTGAATTATGGTGGGGTTTTTTTCCACTTGGAAAGCCAGAAATCAACTCGAATTCATGTAACGAGCTCCTAGGCCATACACAAAACCCAAACCTAATCGAGCAGAAACAGGCTAATCCAAGCAGAAATTAAAACAAAACAACCAAAGAGCTGCAGTAATGAAAGATCATTTCGAATACCTGGTTCCAAGTTCCGAACTTCCACAGACAGCTTGGAGGGGGAGATGTTGTCAGCTGCGACGAGCCAGTCGCTGCTGCGGCCCAGGCGTTTGTACTCCACTTTGAAGGCGGTGATGGGGGAGCCCCCGTTGGCGCGGGGGATCCACGTGACGTACACGGATGACTCCGAGGCTGTGGAGATCGTGGGTCGGTCAGGAGCTTCTGGAACTGAGATGGGAAATTCGGTTACAAGAGGATTAGAGTCGGCTGAAACTTAATTTTCAGTAACAACAGGTTGGACTCGCTGATGATTAAGTTGGGCTTCACATATTACCAAGGAGAATCTTAAATCCTCCTGAAATCACCAGTGCCCTTCCTCTGCTGGAAAAGATGGATGATGAGCAGACAACAGAGGAATTCATTATCTTATCAATATAGTATTAAAAAATGATATGGTATTGCACTACTCCAACTGTCTCTACATGGAAACAGACACACTAAGTGAACAGGAAAAACATGGTTATTATTTTCAAGCCCCCAAAATTCCCCCAGTCCCAATGAAACTTCAACCCATCCGCACTGGTGAGTGCTGGAGAAATGAGAAGGAAGAGCAAACAAAGCATGCACCAGGATATACTTACGGAACTCACTGAAGTTACAGGCAGCAGTGGGACAGAGAGAAGGGAGAGAGGGGTGTTAGTAAATCTGGTTGTAAGAGCTGTGAGGCTTTACTAAACCAGCCTGGATTCATGAACACGGAGCCGGCACTGAGGAGAGGAGTGGAGCAGGGAGCAGCAGGTTGGCAGCTCTGGGACATGAAGCAGCTGAGCATTTGCAGCCAGGCACAAGTAAGGTCTTTCTGTGGCTCTTCTGACATTCAGTGCTGCCACAAGAGTGCAACACTCAGCTCCTTGCCTGTGTTACTAAACCTCTCCACTCACCTTTGGCTTCACCCCAAATTTTAGGTACCTTTGAGATCTCAGCCCCTGAGTAAATCTGCCTGAATCAGGCCAAGGAGTTCAAAGGCTGGGGGGGTGAGAAAAAGGACTATAGACGTGCTCTTCTCACTGGAAACCAAGCCAAACATCACACCTACTGGGAAGCACTTATATCTCCTCGCCATCAGAAATAAGCCCATCCCTGGGAGGCCGCAGGAAAACATTCAGAACAGACATCATCCCCCCCCACTTTGAGAACTTAAACCTCTGACACAGTCATTTCCCATTTCCCCTCTTCCTCTGGCTCTTTCACAGTGGAAGGAAAGAGAAAACCAGAGTATTTAGCAAAAAGAAACCGCAGCTTTAAAAATGAGCAGCAAGAACAGGGGTTGTAAGTGAAAATTCTCTTGTTTCCTGAGAGCCACACATGCAGGCAGCAGCATCCTTGGAGATATCCTATGTGACAGAGCAGCCTCAGATTAAACAGGAAACAGAGGAGGCAATACAAGCACCTGGAGCAGTAATAAACACAGGTTAACTCAGGTGCAGCTCTCTGCAACACAGCTTCTAGCACCCGAATCACAAACCATCCACACTCCTACCTCCGCTGTGGCGAGACAGGTCTGGAAGGACGACACCGAAATTATTTGTGCCTTCGTGGACAACGGGATGTTTAGGGATGCCTACGGGTGGAGACGGAGCCTGCGTGTTCTTCGAGGATGATGCTCTTTCTAAGAAAGATTTGACAGGCAGTGCATCAGCMCAGGGCCTGGGTAAGGAAATGCTGTTCGTCAACGCTCACCCTACAAGGTCACTCGCTACGGCRCCGCCCTGGCTCCAGAGCCCAAGCTGAACAGTCAGGAGAGCAATCTTGGAGTTTCTCTGGGAGAACAAGTGAGGAGATTTCCTGCACCAGCCCAGGGGCTCAGGCTGTGGATGAGTGACTGTCCATCCGCCGTGCTCAGCGGTGATGCCGCTGGCTCCTGCCKGTGCTGCCAAGCCCTCCCATCACATCACCAGGTGGGGAAAATGTCACACTGAAACCCACGTCTAGAGAAGGAGTAAAAATGCTGTGGGAGCAGCTGGAGCCAGCACACCAGGCTGAGAGGGCTTTTGGCCTGTGGCAGTAGGGATGGCAGGACAGTACAGACTGGGATAGGGGTAGCAGTGCTGACTCCTTCGAGTTTGCTGGGGATTGAGCACAGGACAGCGAGCAGGAAGCATCATCTGGGTTTGATATGATGGGTGTGACAAGGGGGTTTGCTGGTGTGAAGTTTTCTCGGTCCCCCAGTAAGCTGGGAAGGTTAGTAGTGGGAGGAACACGAGTATAAACACTAGGATGTCTTTTATGGAAAGGTATGGATGGAATGGGATTTTGCCACAGTTTGATACAATACCCTGGGGGTTGTTTGAGCCTGACTCGTGGAGGAAGGTGGGGCGGAGGAATGTGGGGCCTGTGATGATAAATGGAGGAAGTATAGGGCAAAAAATCAGGTAAGTGTGGGGTTTTCTACGGAAAATCCTCCTCGGGCTCATTCTCTGAGGGTCTGTGCAAGGAAGGGGATGGCTGAGAAGAGGCTGGGGATAACTGTGGCCCCTCAGAATRGTGTTTGGCCTCATGGTAGAACACAGCCTATAAAGGGGGAGCAGGAGGAGGACTCCTGTGTTAGAGGTTTCTTTGTRTAAGTAGGAGCCATAGTAGAATCCTCATCCAGCGTGCTGATAGATGCAGATGAAGAACGAGGCTCCCTTTGGAGCAGATTAGGAATCAATCAGCCATACTGAACATTTCTGCGTGTCTGGGCGAGGGTGGTGCAGGCTGGGGCTGTGTCTGCTGGGCTGTAAAGGGCAAGGAGTAGGTCAGTCAGGATTTGAGTTGTTAGGCAGATGCCTGGGAGGGACCCAGAGTTCCATCAGGCAGAGATGTTCTGGGGGGTGGGTAGGTCACAATTAGGCAGTTGTTGACTTTTTTTAGCAGGGGGGGAGATTTTCAGAGGTGGGGGGCCATCAGTTTTGGATCTGTTTGTTGACAGAATGATGATAAGGATGTAGAGGGCAAAGGATTCTAAGTAGGTTTCACAAATTTCACGAACACATTACGTTCTTAATAAAATTTTAAGCTATCCTGTCCTTCAYAGAATCCCRGAAGGGTTTGGGTTGGAAGGGACCTTGAAGCTAATCTTATCCTAYCCCCTGCCACAGGCAGGGACACCTTCCACTAGCCCAGGTTGCTCCAAGCCCTGTCCAACTTGGCCTCAGACACTTCCAGGGATGGGGCAGCCACAGCTTCTCTGGGCAACCTGTGCCAGGGTCTCACCACCCTCACAGCCAGGAATTTCTTCCCAATTTCCCATCTAACCCTGCCCTATGTCATTTAATAGCCATTCTTGGACAGTAGTATGAAAAAGTATCTACTTGTTTGTGTGCTAAAGAGCGMAGGCACCAGCGTCCAAGCTCGAAATTAAAAAAATGCTGATTAGGAGTGTTGTGCTTGTTGCTGTCTGCACACAACTATCAGAACAGCTGGCTCGTGGTCAGCAGAGATTGTCACTGAGGTGTCTGCAAAGCAAGCCAGGAGCAGCTTTGTTGATACAGGAAAACTCGACAGTGCCAAGTTTCTTCCATGATTCTCTGAAAAACCTCAACAAGGACAGCTCTCTGACTTCGCTCCTTAAAGCAAGAGGAACCTCACAGCACCAATCTTAACAATCACCCCAAAAATCATATTATCGAGCTTTTAATAGCTTCTCCTTACGAAGAGCCTCACGCTCAGGGAAGTCTGCCCTACAGCAATTTCAGCTCTTGGAGGCCGTTCTTTAGCGAAACAAATCGCGGACTATTTCCCACGTGGCCGAGCAGGTGTCATCAAACGACTGATGTCGCTCAACCAACGGCGCGCGGGGCACGCCGCGCCGCACCTACCCTTGCTGGTGCGGAAGGTCAGCATGGCCGGCTGGCCCTCTCCGGCCGCGCTCCTGGCCACCATCAGCACCTCGTAGAGGCTGGAGGGCTCCAGCTCGGTGAGGCGCAGCTCGTTCTCGCTGCCCGGCACGCGCACCGTGTGCCAGCCGCCCGCCGCGCCCGCGCCGTCCTCCAGCTGCGCACACAGGGAGAGAGCGCGTCAGGCACCGCTCGGAACCCTCGCGCCCCGCGCACAGACACCCCAAGCACCYCTCCCCTTGTCAAAATTCCCTTCTGTTTTCCTGCGTGTACCTGTGGTTTGTCTCCGGGTGGTTCTACCACGGATCGGCGGCTTTGCGGCCGCTCTGGCAGCGCTCCTTGGATAAGCTCGACCTGTTTTCCCTCTCCAAGCACGCACATGCACTTGGTTTTGACTTTTTTTTTTTCTCATTTTCACTCGTGGCTAAAACTGCAGGAGCCCAAATGATTTTCAAGCCTTCAGTCAGCCTTTCAGCTGTGTGCCACTAAAGGGCTGGACACCATACCCTAATTAAAAATAAGATTTTTTTTTCCCTGTACTAGCCCAGCTTTCCCTGTACTTCAGCATTTTAAAATATTTATTGACTAAAATGGGCAACAAAAAGTATGTCTTAGTTACTCCTTGAGGCTGGGAAAAAAGTCAGCAGGGAGACCAAAGATTTGGGTTTATTAATGTATGTTTCCTTTTTTTTAATAATAAAAAAGAAAACACTTTTTAACTTAGCAGTGAAACCACCAGCTCCATTTAAGAAAAGAAAGAGATTCCGGGTAGTCTCTTAATGCTTGACCTTTGCAGGAAAACATTACCCCAAATCCCAAAGGAAAAGACAAAGATTCCACCAAAAATAAACTACTAAACAATATAAGACTTTAATAAAACATTGGAGGCAGATCTAAAACACTGTGGATTATCAAAGGTTACGACAGAGGTCTTTGTTCAACTATTTTCTTCTGTAGCAACCACTCCAAGACTTTTATTCCCCCAATGTTTTTTTCCTCTAATAAAAGAGGGAAATCAATAAAATAATTTAATGACAAAAAGAGAGCACCACCCTAAAAACCAGGGTATACTCCCTGCCGAGAAACGCATAAGAGAGCACATTTAATGTGGAAAGGATTGGTGTGAGTGAAGGGAGAGCGTCAAAAAGGTCAAAAAAGCATTCAGAGCTTCCAGGGCTTATGTGAACCAACTGCCTTTGGATGAGAAATTATCACCAACAGACGCTGGCACTTGATTTTCAGGAACCAACAGGTCAAAAATCTAAGCATTCCCTCCAGGCTAAGACAAGATCAGGATGTGGAGGATTAAAAAGCTTATGAAAAATAAATCCAAGAGCTTTGCCACGCAGAAAACTGGTTTGCTTGGAAGAACAGATGGAGACATTGCTTGGTTCTGATTTTAGAATCACAGAATCTCGAGTTGAAAGTGACACATAAGGATCACCAAGTCCAACTCCCAGCTCTGCACAGGACATCCCAGAAATCCCACCATGTGATTTGAAGTGTTGACACACCATTTTTAACTCCATGGTAGGTACTGCCCAGCAAATTTTAGTTCACCTTCATATTYGATAACTTCAGTTTAATCGAGTCCCTTTAGGACGCAGAGCAGCAAACTCGGTAACATTCTAGGGTAAAACTCAGCTTCCCTTCTGCTCGCACACACAGATTCAAGCCTGCTCACACAAATCTGGCTTTAACCCCACTGACGTTGCACACAACATGCCCTGGAGTCCCATTCCCCGTAATGACACYGTAAAGGACAGAAAAGCCTGGGTAAATCTCCCTTAAAACTAGACAGAACAGCGTATTTGTGACAACATCAGCCACCCCTCAAACAAGCTGTGTGGGCACAGGAAGATTGTGCTTCAGCTACACCTTGTGTTCTCTCTGGCCTGAGCCCAGCACTGCTGGTTCCTTGAGAAACCCAAAGAAACGCCTGGGCTGCGTCCTCGCCGGGGGGGACAGGGGACTGTACCTTGCGGTATTTGACAAAGTAGGCGTTGATGGGCAGGCCCCCGGCGCGGCCCGGCCGCCACACCAGGCTGTAGGTGTCCGGCTTGGGCGTCTGCGGCGGGCTCAGGATGATGGGGGCCTCGGGCGGGGCGGCCGCGCTCGACGCCTTCTCCGCGGCGGCCGCGTCCAGGGGCGAGTCTGTGGGAGGCGAGCTCGGAAACGCCGTTTCTGCACCAAAATCGCCGGCGCTCTCGTCGCTCTGGGCAAGCTCCAGAGGAGCTGTTTCTCCTGCTCTCGCGCCAGTTGCTGAAGGAACTGCAAAGGGAGGGTCTGGTTACATCCCCGCGATGACGTACGCTCGCCCCGTGCCGCGGGGACCCTAAATCACTTCAGAGTGACATTTCCAAACAAGCCCTGCTGCAAAACGCCAGGTCCAGAGGTGCCCACACGGAGCTGAGCCCGGTGCCAAGCTGCGGCCTGGGTGTTTTTTCAGGGCACAGCAGTGGGGGTTTGGTTTGTTTTATTTGGTTTGGTGTTTTTTTCACAGCGGCAAAGAGAGAAAACCTGAAACTCGAGGTCTACAGGCACAGTTTGACTGCATCTCCACTAAATTAAGTCATGGCGATGCATGTTAAAAGAAATAAATAAGTATATAGCTACATTTGTGAGACAAACAGAGTAATTTGTACGCTGTTGTACAAGGAACTTTTCATGGCCTGCACTGGCACACACACAAGAAGACATTCTCCTACCCCAGCTTCTGAGGTTTTAGCTGTAATTTTGAGAAGCTTTGAAAGCTGCACAACTCAACTACTTCATTTGAAAATTTATGCCGAGAATAAACTCAGTTTACAGGAAGATCTACATGCAATTCAATACCAACACATTTCTGGAAATCCTTCTCCAGCCTCCTCCATCCTATTTACTTTTGGTGGTATGAAAAAAAATGAGTATCTACATAATATCTGTACTAAAAGAGGCCACGAGACAAAAAAAAAAAAGTCCTGTTCGGCTGATGCGGGGCTCATCAGAATTCCAGGCAGGAAAGGGATGGCAGGTTGGACATCTGAGATTATCCAGGACAAGAAAATGTCAGTGCTTAAAGCAAGAAGGTTGGGGAAGCAGCGCAGCTCCTCACGGCTGCACACGGCAGCAGCGGGACAGCCAGATGTTCGGAGCCCTGTCCGTCCTTTCAGATTTGTGTAGGTTTATGTTACGTGCCGGGGTCTGGAAGGGGAAGGGAATGAAGGGAACTTGGTTTACAAAACAAACAAATTCCTTGGTAATGTAAAGCCTAGGCAGTGTTAGCCTGGCTGACTCAGATTCCTCCAAACCTCCATTAAAATACCAGCAGCAAGTGTGGCTGCTATTTTTGGCCACTTTTTAAAAAGCTGGGAAGGAAAGTTCTCTTTTCAAATTGAAGACACGCTCTCGGCAAGCATTCCTTGTTTGTTTCTTCTCATTTATTTAGCAATGCCACAAAATTCAGAGACAGGAAGAAGGGAACAACGTGGGGAGGATGTCCCCAAAGCCAGATGGCCTTAAAATGTCAGAGACTCCCAGAACAATCCCCGAGCAAAAGGGTATCTCCACTGTCAGCGGAGCGGTGGGAAGGGCCTGATACTGGAAACAAATGGGAGGAGGTGGAAGGCCCACAGCACCGTGGTGGACCCCGAGGGTGTGGGTGGGCACGGTTTGGTTTGACGCCTGCTGGCACTGGGGACACGGACTCTTGGAGTGGAGAATGAGTTGTGGTTTCAGCTGGTGACAGCAGACCCACAGCCAGCRCTGTGTTTATTGCTGCGGAAGGGGAGTCGTCAACAACTGCCGAGTTGTTGTATTTTTACTCTGGAAAACAACCCTTGGCTAACAATTCCCATTAAGTAATTCAGATCTAAGCTCTTTTTGCAAAGTTTCTGGTATAATTACTACCCATGTAACCCAGCACATCAGGCTTCTCTCTGCTACTGTGTCATTATGCAACTTTTTTTGGCTGTTGCTCTCAGTGCCATCCCTTTCCCATAGCCACAGAGACTTTTCTTCCCTGGCTTCCCAGACCCTCTGGGAACACCAGCAGCACTGAGCTGGGTCAGACCTGCATGCATCCAAAATCCTGACTCCAACAGCAACCGGAGAAGGACTGAATGTCTCAAATTTGGTCATTAAAAGAACATATTCATAGAATCTTAGAAGGATTTGGGTTGGAAGAGACCTTAAAGACCATCCAGTTCCACTGCTGCCATGGGCAGGAAAACTGTCCACCAGGCCAGGATGCTCCAAGTCCTGTCCAGTCTGGCCTTGAACAGTCCCAGGAATGAGGSAGCCACAGCTTCTCTGGCAACCTGTGCCAAGGCCTCACCACCCTCACAGGGAAGAATTTCTTCCAATATATCCCTTCTAATCCTGCCCTCTAGCAGTGGGAAGCCATTCCCCCTTTGCCTGTCACTCCAGGTGCTTGTCCAAAGTCCCTATCCAGTTTTCCTGGAGCCCCTTTAGGCACCAGAAGGGGCTCTGAGATCTCCCTGGATCCTTCTCCAGGATGAACCCCCCAACTCCCCCAGCCTGGCTCCAGAGCTGTTACTCACACTCTCCATCACACCCAGCACTCTTCCGCTCGCTGTTGCTTCTTCCCTTCAGCTGCCTCATTTGGAAGGTGAAGAGCCCTCACCTTTTCAGCCTCTCCTCTTGCAGAAACCATTGCCCACCTCCTGCGTTTCACAGCACCTTTGCTTGTTCTCCTACTCCCTTCCTGACTGAGCTGGGCRGAGCCCAGCCCGCTGCCATGCCCTGGCTGTGCCATCAGCTCCGGGTTTTGTCTCTGCTGTGCAAACAGATCACATGCCCAGGCACTTCTTCCCTGCTTCTTTAACAGCCAGAGGATCCTCCCTGCTCACGAGCTCTCCAAATACCTCAGCACAGGCTGGGGAAGCCCTCTGAAAACCTGAATGCAGCACATCAGTGAGGTCACCCACACCTGGCAAGTGTTTCAAATCACCTTAGGACTTCCCAGAACTTCTCTAAGATTTCTGTAGAAGCAACTTCAGCCCATTCATCCCTGGAAACACCCACCTGCCTACACTAAATGCTCCTTCTTGTGTTTTTCACTCCCTCTTCTGTTACTCAGACTGCCTGGAGCGTGTTTTTCTCCTTCATTTCCATTAGATGAAGTTATTTTGGAGATTTAACCTTGTGTTCAGTAGCTCTGGGAAGCTCCTGCCACAGGCGAACCCCACAACTGTCTAAAAAAGACTCAGAAGAAGGGAGGGCYGTGGGTACAGGATCCCGAGGCATCATTTTACATTTTGGTGGTTTCTCACTATGATGGCAGCTGAAGTTGTCCTGCCCGCTGTAAGACCATGCAATGAATCACGGCCTGGAATGGATCCAGCAGAAGGGGGGGGAAAAAAAAAGATACATTTTTCAGCCAAATGAGCTCTCTTACTGTGTGGTGGGACAAGGCAAATTATGGGAACAAGGTGCTGAGGCTGAGAGGTGCTTAAGCTGATCTTGCTACCGAAGAAGTGCATTGGAATCTCAGCTGAAGTCATTCAGGTGCTTCGGAAGTGTTACCTGGCAGGAATTCTTCATTAAACAGCTGAGTGTCTGAGCCTGCCTTTGGCATGGCTGGGAGCTGTTCTAAACCCCTAACAGCTCGCAGAATCTCCTTGGGGACTTTTATATCAAAACCAAATGCCTTAACCACCCTCTGCACCACAATCAGCAGCCAGTACAACGTATTAGAAACCGATAAAAGTTAATAAACAAAGCATTAAAATTGAACTTACTGCCATAAAATTCTGAGGCAAAGCAGTGGGATTTTTCTCTTTAACACAGACTGAATTCTGGGATGATATTTAGTTTCATGTTTCCACTCAGCAAGGTCCAAAAATAACTGATTTATAAAACTACACGATGGCATCACTTTCTTGAGGTTTCTTCTTTCTTTTTATCCCCTAAGTGAACCTTTAAGCATCTTTTCAAGTTATTTACAGGAGTTTTAAACTCTAACCAAAGAACTTTAAATATGGGGCCACATGTTAAATCCCACTGACCTGAAATCTCCCTGGCATTCAGCTAAATTAACTAAGGCAAGGYGCTGAAAGAGCTGAGAAACTTAAGTCACTTCATGTAACTAAAAATCTGTATCTCAGTTCTTGTGAAGGGAACTTGGGGGAGCTTAAACCTGTTACTAATGTCACATAATATTCCAGTATGAGGAAAGGCTCTTTCCCATCTTGCCTTTAGTCTAAAGAACTGTCTTTTCCTAGTAGGAATTTCAAGAAATAAATAAAAAATACCACCCTCGGATAGTTTTTATCACCTATAAGRTGCTAAGTCCACGCAATGCACGCARCATTTCTCCTTTGCCTAARGTGGGAGGGAGGAACTGGTCCATGGAGACAACTGAGAGACTTCCCTGAGATTCCACCCCACCCACCTGCCACTCATTTCTTATTTCGAGGCATTTCTCACCAACCAGGCGGGTCTGGGTTTCAACTTACCCACGGYAAGGAAGGCTGTGGCCACGGCAGAGCCGTGCTCGTTGATGGCTTCGCAGCGGAGCTGCCCGGCGCGCTCCGGGGTCACGTCCCGCAGGCGCAGGGAGCCCCAGCCCGCCCGGGGCACCGAGGGGCAGGGGGGCTCCGGCCCTGCCGGGGGAGGGCTCGGTGCTTTGGGATGAAGCCCCGGGGCGGCGTGGCTGCTCACAAGGCCTCTGCTGTCGTACCAGCGGATCAGGGGTGCGGGCAGGCCGGTGGCGTTGCAGGACAGGGTCACGTCCCCACCGGCCACCACAGTGGTGTTCGCTGGGGGAGAGACGATGACAGGGACAGAGCCTTGGCCTGGGGGGAAATACAACCAAAGGAYGAATTCGGCTAAGGAATATGACACTTGATGCCATAATAAGTCAGTGCAATTAAAGTAGTCACATGTGGTTCTTTTTAACCATTTTAACAGTTATTTCTTCTCTCCAGACTCCCAGACTGAAGAGACCAGCACAGACTCCTTCTTAGAGAAGGATGATAGAAACCTACACTCAAACCACACTTTGAATTCACTCAAAAAAGACAAAGACTTGACTATCAGTGAGGAACAGGCAAGACTGGCTTAGTTCACTCCACACATGAGCAGGCCATGAAATCTCTGCTCAGCCAGGCTCTGCACAGCTCACACCAACCATAACTGGCACAGAGAAGGCTCAAAGCTTTAGCTACACATGACAGGGAGAGAACGGGGACAGCAACAGTCTTGCCAACATCCTTGTGCTAGCAGAAGTCAACTTCTCTGGGTATTAGAAGGTATCTTAGAYTGAAAAGTGATCAAAAAGACTACTGGTACCTGATCCTGCCAATCTGATAGAGGGGAAGTGTGCATTAACCCCAAACCTGACGATTGTTGTGTGAACTTGATTATGGAACAGGCTTAACTACTCAGCAGCCAATACTGCTAACAATAACAGCTCATCCAGCGCAACAGGATCCTGCTTCTATTTAAGAAYAAATCGCATCAAATCCAATCATAAGCGGATTTGATTGCAGCTGGTAATCTAGGTTTTAAGTATCAAGTAGCCACACTACCCCAGAAATCCCTACATCTCTTAAAATCCAACCGAAAGCACCTTCTTTGTAAGATTAGTGGTCAGAAACAAATTAACACATAATCTAGGGGAAAAAAACTGAAAACAGAATAAGGCTTGAAGTATAAATGCTTAATGCTGCCAGTGCCCCTACCTGGCTGGACACGGAGTCTCCCCGTGGACTGCACAAACCCAATTCCGTTGTTTGCCACGCACTGGTACAAGCCAGAGTCCTCCAGGGTGACCCCACAGATCCACAGGTGGTTTCCCATCAGCAGATGCCGTGGGGAGGGACGGAGAGGAGCTGCGTTGTGGAACCAGGCGAGGGTTGGAGCRGGGCTGCCGCGAGCGTCGCACCAGAAACGGACGGATGCTCCGGCCTCCAGGGTCTCATCCTGCAGCCCCTTGGAGAGTGAGGCAGGTTCTGGAAAGGGAAATGATTTTACAAAAATGACTGTTGGTCTTAGACTAAGTCCTAAAAAAGCAGCTGTGAAATATTACGCAGGCTTATCACATCCAAAGGCTGAGCAAGCACCACAAACTGCACAGCCCGGAGCTGGTTTTCCCACACATGGGCTTATTTGAATGGTTTTTCCCTTTTATTCCAAACAGCCACATATTCCCATTAATCTTGTAAATAAAACACTTCTATTTTCAAAATAATTCATTAGTGACATCCCCCAACACAAGGTGTGTTGTGTGTCAACACCCTGTTTTCTGAGTAAGTCCAACATACACATTTCAAAACCCAAACAAAAACAGTCACAGATGCAAAAAACTCAAATACCAGGAAAATTTGCTACAACAGAAAGGGGAGATGAGGAACAACTAGCAGCCAAAAAAAAGAGGCCAAATATATGATTATGTTTCTTTTACTTTTGTTTATGTCCTCGTCCAAACATATCACCTCCCCTCGCCAGCTTTTTGCTCACGAGAGGCAAATCTGGTCCCTGGCACGTTATTGACACTGGCACTCTGCAGGAAAATAAATGGATCCGTTCTTCCCTTGGAGTTTGTTATCCTTCACTATTTCATTATTTCAGACAGCAAATGGTTTGAAGAGATAAATAGTTACGGATTTTAACTTGGGAGAAACGATGAGATATGATCATTATGAACAGATCTGTATTCTTTATTTTAATATGCTTAAGGCTGAGAAAGAATGTGAGGCTGTTTGGAAGCAGATGCCAAAACCAGCACGTATACGAAGGAAACGTTTGTTGCCTGGATGTCAAAACGTCTTTACTTCTTACCAAGTACAGTAAGCGAATAGTTAACATATTTCACTGTGCCAGAGTCACTTCCCACCAGGCAGGAGTAATTTCCAGCGTCCGATGCCTCGAGCCGGTCCGTGACCAGGTGAGAGTGCAGCAGCTTCCACCTGCCTCGCCTCAGCGCATCCCGGCCGTCCTTCACCCAGCGGACAGGGGCTGGAGCTGACCCACTGACCACACACTCCAGTGTCAGGGCACTGTGCTGGGGCACTGCCAGGCTCTGGGGGGCCAGCGGGTGAAGGATGTGGGAGCCACCTGAGGAAGGGCCTGGAAGAAAGGAGATGAATTGTAGAATAGAATCACAGAATGGTTTGGGCTTCTGGTCACCTTCCACTAGACCAGGTTGTTCCAAGCCCCATCCAACCTGGCCTTGAACACTTCCAGGGATGGGGCAGGCACAGCTTCTCTGGGCAGAGAGCATCACAGGGCCTCCCCACCCTCACAGGGAAGAATTTCTTCCCAATACCTAATCTAAACCTACTCTCTATCAGTGTGAAGCCATTCCTCCTTGTCCTGTCACTCCAGGCCCCCTCTCTGTGTTTTTCATGTAGGCTCCCTTCAGTACTGGAAGGCCACAATTAGGTTACCCCTAAGCCTTCTCTTTTCCAGGTTGAACAATCCCAATCTTCTCAGCCTTTCCTTACAGGAGGAACCAACCAAGCTTTTAAACCACACCCTCCCATCCCATTCTCTGTCCTTCCGCATGTCTTCCAAACACTGCACTTGGAACTGAGCACGGTGTTGTAATGCTCTCTTCCAGAAGTCCTGCTCCAAAACAGATTTGGGGACAGAAGTATTAGCAGTATTCCTTTTCCAAGGGTGTCTTCCTGGGATTTGGAAAGCAGTCACGCTGCTCCTCCACAGTGAGGGGAAATAAGAACTGAATGTGCAAAGAACGCAGGACAGATCTTACATAACATCRTATTGGAGGCACTGATATACCCATGCTAAAAATCTTAGGGATGTTATTTATTTATTCAGTTTGAGCTGTATTAATTCTGGAAAGCTGAACTGAATACTCACGTGTGACTGTGAGCTTCCGTGCAGTGAGCTCCACTCTGAGATCGTGAGTAACTGGGTTGTAAGCTGCACATTTGTAGGATCCTTTGTCTTCCAAAGATACATTCAAAATTTGCAGGTTTCCAGATGGAAGAATTAGGTAGTTGTCTAAACGAGTGGGAAAGGCAAAAAGAGGATTAAATTTAATTTAGTTTCAAAAGAAGTCTTCCTTTTTTTGGAATTTTTTTAAATTAACTTGTCAGCTATACCAATCTATTCTAAATACAGGATCACAAAGAAATCACCATGCAAAGGAGATTAATTTCCAAGGGTAGGTTTAGACAAAGTGATTTGCACAGGAAGTGCTGCCAGTTTCTGGAGTATTTTTTTTTCCTTTAGGTTCTAAGAGAAAACTCCAGGCAAGCTTTTGTTGGATACTTACACTGCACAAAACATCTCACCTGTTGATTGTTCCAGCCATTTCCCCCGCACTTGGAAGCGAACCTGTGCTTTGGGGTGACTTTCTGGCACCTTGCACCCGATGAGAGCCGTGCCCCCTTCCTCTGCTGCAACGGCAGCTGGCACCAAAGCATCGAAGTCAGCTAAACCTGGAGAGAGTTGGGAACAGGGTGAGAGAAGCCACGGCTTGGGAGAGGGGAAGGGCAGTGAGCTCAGTATTTGTGCTCAAAATACAGTTGGTTTCATGCTGATTACCTTCTCTGGTGCAGCTTTTGGACATTCACACCAGCAGGCCTGGTCTACCCTGCAGCCCATAATAGCATAAACCCTCCTTCTCCACCTCCTGACCACAAAAAGCGCCAGCTTTTACATGGGAATAGTGAGGAGAAAAAATAATTCCTACATTCCCTCAACTGTTCCTGGAAGAGCCAGGAGAGACACTGGAAAGGCGGCAGGGCTCCTTCCAGTAGGCAGCCTGTCCATAAAAACATGAAATTGTTGTTCTGTGATGATAATGAACACAGCAGTGCTGCGAGGCAGGCAGAGAGCTCCCAGCTCCCAGCACCTGCCAAGGGAGGAGGGAGGTGTGAAAGCTGCTCTTCTACTCCCTTCATGTTCAAACATCTTCGAGGTTGTGAAGTTTTCCTATGTTAGCCACCCTTAGAGCTCTCTTGAGAGGGGCTGGCCATGGGTCAGTACTCTACCAAAACACTTATAAGAGATTTTCCTCCCGAGGGGATTTTGGACATGCTCCATAGATGAGGTACCCTTCCAGAGAAATCACTCAAACCCTGCTTGACAAAGACCTGATTCAGACAGCCCCGAGATCCCAAGCAGACAAATCATGCTCACGCAGGAATATTGTATTCCCATTCTCAGCACCACATCGTCCTTTCCATGTGGAAAACATTGCCCTTCCTCTTCTAAAGTCCCTTGAGATCAAATAATTTACAGATCAAGCATCAAGGCAAAGACTGATCAGAAGAAACAGTGCAACTAAGAGAAGGGAAACTGTCCCTAAAAGGACAGAAGACTGCCCCCCACCTGAAGAACATCTACACTGGTTTGATCAAATCAAATGAAAAGGAAAATCCGCAGCTCCCACTTATTTCCCAGGCAACAATTCCCACTGATTTCTCCTCAACTCTCAAGCACGCTTCTGCAACAGCATGGCAGCTCAGCTGCTCTTTCAACATCCTTTGTGAAGGGAAGCATTTGGGAATCTTGTACTTTCAGGCCAATTCATAGAAATTAATGTTATTTCATCAAATAATATTTGCTGAAAAAGACCTTTGAGGTCCTTCAACTTGAAATGAGGCCGACATCAACATGAAATCCATCAGGTATGGTTTGGTCTAGCTGAAGCTACAAAAGCCTCCAAGGATGAGAATCTACAAGCTCTCTGGGGAATCTGTTCCAGGACTGCATCACCTGACAGGTCTCAGATGATATAATTAAAAAAAGAGGCAAGAAGTGTATAATCCATCATATTCTAGGTACTGGCTGAGGTAAAAAAAACACCCCAAAACATTTTGATCTAGGTGTTTTCCTAAAGTCAAAGAAGAACAAACCATAAAATGTTTATAGAATTGAAGTCTATAGAATGGGCAAGGAGCAAAGAAGAGAAATGCAAATGAACTTACTGCCCATGGACACCGTGGCAGGTCGGCTCAGCACGGCGCCCATGCCGCTGCTCGCCACGCACTGGTAGCGCCCACACGCCGCCGGGCTCAGGGACACGATTGTCAGAGATCCTGCCTGGATTTCCACTTCTCCCACCCTGCTGTCCAGAGGCTCCCCATTAAACAGCCAAGAAAGGTGAGCTGTGGAGGGCTCGGCGGAGCAGCGGAGTTGGACGGGCTCGCCAGACTTCTGGACAGTAGACGAGGGCTCGGAAATAAAACGAGGAGTTAAATCTAAAAGGAAAAATATATAGATTGAGTTAGAGACCAGCATTTTGCACAGACACAGGTGATGAGGTTAACAACGTGCTGACTGTTATGAAAGACTCACCAAATAAAAGGTCTCTAAACTCCAAGTTGCAAGTGATACTCAAGCAGGTGTTGCCTTTTCCTTGGCAAGAGGAACTCAGGAGAGATTCCTGCTCGCTCTCAAACACTGGGAAAACGTCAAGATTCGAAGCCCACAAAGGGGGTAACAGCAATTAAACGGAGGTAGGTGCAGTGTACAGGAAGGGGGAGATACATCCCTGAGTGTGCACAAGGCAGAGGCATCACACCTGCCAGGGCCAGCAAAAACTGCAATCCCACTGGATTTATCCGGGGGAAAACAGCACCCGTCACCTGAGGAGAGGGAGCACAGGAACACGCAGCTGTAGCTGATCTGTCCCATATGAAGCAGGCCCGGACGTGACTTGTAAAATGCTAGAAATGGCAGGAGCCTGCCAGGTATTTACACAGAACCGCCTCYGAGTCTGCAGAACTAATTAAAAATAGCCGGATAAAAAAAGCTGGACGAACAGCAAAGGCTCTTGCTAATTCCAAATACATGGACTTCATCAGGACAAGGATGATGAATTGGGCATCCATTATCTTTACTGAGTAAAGATGAACAGAAACAGGAAGAGCTGCTAATAAATAAAAGGTTCAATTCCACAGAACTTGGTTATGAGAATCCATTTATTTGCCAGAAGAAAATTCCTGCTTGTTGGAAGAGATTTTTTCCTATCCTGGCCAATGAAACACTGGGAATTATTTCCATTTGTTTTCTATGGAATTCTCCACTAAAGATTTTGCATGCAGGGAGCAAGCGAAAGGCAATTAACACCAGTAAGACTTAATTGGTTAGTAATACAAATTAGGAGAAAAAACTAAATTAAAAATAGACACRTTGGCAGGGAATAACAACTTCTAGTCTGTAAAGGATTTAAGGAATTCCAGATAGTACGGGTCAAGAAGATATTAAATGACATCCAAGTCAGAGACAGTTTTCTTATAGGTGGGGCCCTGGGTTCATGCTTTTCTTCTCAAGTCAGTCCATCCCAGATCTGGTTATGAGTTTCAGATGAGAAACTGCACGTTTTTAACTGAACCATAAACTATCTGCATAAACATAAAATAAAACTGGAAATTAAAGTGTGGCTTCACTTAACAAAAAAAGATGAAATCCATAAAAATGGTATCCAAGCATTTCTCAGGACTCCAGATGTCCATTTTTAGCTTTTAATTAGAAAACTGTTTTTCCTATTAGTTCAGTTTGAATTTCCAGGGATAAGAGGGAAGCACTGACCTTTGAGTTTGCTCGCCACCAATTGCTATGAAATCACACTGCTACTTTCATCTTCGCCCCTGCCCTCACTCCTGACACCAACACTTCGTGCTTCGCGTAAAAGGCAAAATTGGTAGCAGTGACCCTGCAGCTGGAATTTATCTCTTACGACTGCTTGAAAAATAAAATTTATCCCATTTGCTTATAACGATTGGCTATGAAGTGCTAAAAGTAGTAAAAGCTGCTTTTTTGTGTGGTTACGTTAAGACAAGCTGACTACACAGAGCAGATGTGTCAATTAAAACCATCCCTCTTCTTTTTTTAACACCAGAGCTCTTCCAACTGCAGCCACGCATCAGCTTTCGCATTTCAAAGGGCTGATTCCCCTCTCCCCCTGCAAATCCAAGCCCCTCCCGACCCCTGGGAACACAACATGCGCCGTACGCAGCAGAATCGGCGTCCAGCTGAATCCATGGAGATCCCAGGGAACAAACCCACGTAACCCAGAGTCTTCCATGTTCTGGCGCTTGTTTTGAGCCAAGTTTTCACAAGCGAAGCCATATATTGAGCGTAAGGCTGCGTTTCAGTGCTCTGTGCTTCCTTAAATGCAGATTATTGACAATATCCATTACAGTTGGCCACTTCGAAATGCACTCCCAAGCGTTGTTTGCTCCAAAGTTTGGGCTCAACCCCAAAACCTCCAAGTTCCCTCGTTTGGGGGAGGCCTTACCTGTGCTGGTGGCAGCGATGAGGCCGGCGGCAGCGAGGAGGAGCAGTGCCTGGAAGCGCCTGGGGGCTGGATGCATAGCGCCAGATTATCCCAACTGAAAGCCCAGAGCTCCAGACTAAGACAAGGCACGGAAACAGCTACAAAACAAACAGACACATGTCTACTGTGAGTTTCAGGAGTTCGTCTTTTAACTCTCTTACAACAAAGTGTTTGGGGTTTAAGGGGGGGAAAAAAAAAAGCACGACCAGGAAACAGCCAATATTCTTTGCAATATAGAAACCATCTGTAAAAGTGAGTTAGAGCTGAACTTCACTGTGGTTCCAAGTACTATTCTTAATGCAAGAGTTTTTCCGCAGCTGGGGCATGAGGCATCCGCATTGAACTGCTCTGCCTTGATAAATTAGACTCCGTTCCACCCAGAGGAGCTGGAGTCCAAAGTAAACAGCTTATCTATTGGAGATAATATTGTTTGCAAACAATAATCATTTGACCATCTATCACCAGGCTGCACTTGTTTTACAAGTTTCTATGAATCTACTGCTGCGATGCTGCTACTGCTCACAATTGCTCTAAACCTTCTCACTGAGACTTGTCATCTGCTGGCTCCTTCTGCTGGGCTTTACAGGCAAACCATGGCACTGAAAAAAACACCAATATTAGTCTTGTTCTCATTTATATTCCCAAAGAAATGGTGCTTTCTCCTATATACTTTAGGGGCATCCATTATATTCACTTTTATCTCCATGRCTGCTTCTGAAGAGGGCAGTTCTTTCCTTGACCATACCACACATGAACCATTCAGCTATGTAAGATCTCACTTTCATCAATCAAAAATAAAAACTACATCATTAAACCAGAAAAACACAAACTAAATGKGATCCCTGAGGTCTTTTCCAGCCTAAATGACTCTACAATAAATTGTTAAACCAGCAAAATACAAACTAAATCATGGAACCGGCAACCGAACTTGCACAAGGTGAGTCTCAGGAATGGTGYTTCTGACACTCTGAGTCTCAATCAAACTCTCGTTTCTCCAAGAAAACAATAAATCTGCAGCTGTCATTCACTTAAATGTCCTGTTGGCCTTGCATAATGCCATGATGAATAAGATCTGAGCTCGTTTAGCACAGTTACTTCATTTATCAGCCCGGCCATACAATTCCGCTGCTGATAACACTCAACATATACTTTAAACATCTCATCTATCAGCTGCGTATATAAACACGTATCCAACACACACACAATAACTGGGAGTTTTACTTGAGCACAGAAACAAGTGCAGCAGTACACATGCTTGGTAGGCGTAAATCCCMGTTTATTGAGTGTTCACTGAGCCATTTGCTTTCCAAGAAGCTGGATCCAGCTATCCACRGCAACATTGTTCCTGTGGTTTATTTGAAAATAACAGTATTTTATCATCACAGCATCGCTGTAAGATAGATATGCAAATCAAGCATCAGGAAAAGCCTCCAATCATAATAAAAGAATCACTCTGGATTTATGGAGCTGTTTGCTCACTGCCACTTCTGCCTGCGAACTGCTCTCCGGGTTACGCTGACAGCTTGAGAGGGCGGCAAGAAACGCTGTCGAGTTCTGCTCCCATTGCTGGGCGGTTTTATCTGATCCAGCAAATTTCTTTCAGCTGCTGGGAAGACCCGGCGATCCTGTGGCCCAGGCTGGTTCCCAAGGCGAGCCGGGGCTGTTTTGGGAAGCCGCAGATGGCAGAAGAGCCCAGCTGTGCCGAAGGGGTTGGTTTATTTGAATTCTCCCTCGGTTCAAGGGCAGGAGCGCCGCTCCACCAGCGCGCGCAGAGGACAAAGTAAACACCCAGAGAACTTGTTAACATCAAACACTTTGCTGAAGAGGGCTGGGGGCAATGTTGCTTTTTGCCAAATCTTCCCTCCACTATTTATTTATCAAAAGCAATGAAACGTATATTCTGGGTCAACTTTAACCCCAGCACATGGAGCTACTGGGTTATTTTGCAGCTGTCTTTTTAAACAAGGCCAGCTCATTATCTTTAACTAAACTTTATCTTTGGAGATCTACTTTATCCAGGCTCTGATTTCCCTCTGTTTATCTTTCTCCTTACATGTTCCTCGCTGCCAGTGTCAACAGCTACYCCTCTTTTGACCTACCAGTTTGGCTTTCGCAGGCTTGTGGAGTGGTAAGATCAACTGCAAAGCAGTGAGTACACAAAGAGAGCCACAAAGACCAAAGTTCTCTGACTAGAGAGGGGAAAAAGGAAAAATATTGGCTTTAACTGGAGTAGGATTGTTCAGCATCAACACTCGGGCATCCGAATGAAGTTTCTCCAAAATCTGCTTCTGAAGGGATGGCAGAAACCTCTTGCTCACTGGTGGATCTGGGAACACGAGGGAAGATGAGACCCAGCAACACAACCCAACCCAAAAATGCTTCTTTCTTTTTCTTCTGCAGATGGTGACACYCCAGAAGCCCCTCGCTAGATACAGAGGAGAGGGCAAGACCACAGCTTGTAGTTTTGGGGTCTTTAGAAATCCTGTGGAGAAACTTTGCCTCCTTAATATTATATTAAAAAAGCCCTAGGGATGGAAAAACATGACCCTTCCCCTTTGCCATTTTTTCAACAACTCTTGAGCTTCCCTTTTGACAGCAAGTACCAGTCACTGGGGYCCTGCTGGGATCAGAAAGAGGAGCACCTTGGTTAGATGGCTCCATTTTAGTGTCCTAGACTTCAAGATGAGCTCTGCCCAGAACAACTCTGCCCACTGTTCACTCTTCCTTGATTGGGAGGATGAATYTCCATCACTTGTGGATCAAATAGCCAAAGTTATTTTGAAGTAAGAGGTGTTACTGTSTGAGCATTTTAAACTAAAGGAGGAGTTATTMATATAAATAATATTSAAGGTTGAAYAGAGACAGACATGGCTTTYGTGGATCAGGAAAATGTACTTTTCACTTTCACCAGCCATTTCTCCAGCTCAGCAAAAAGACACAGCATGGCAAAGGCCACATTTCTCCTACTTCCACCCAGACATCTTTACCTAAGGTCATCCTCCAGTTATCTTCATGCAGCACTTGACCTCCTTGTCAGCTCTAAAGTAGCTTATTGCTCATGGATCAAGGGAAGCAGGGAAGATAACGGACTTGTGTCAGGGGGAGGGGTCATCCTGACCATTCCAATGGAGGCCTGCCCCTCGGAAGCACGCTGCATACACAGGGGCACCCAGAAACGTGTGCCTGGTACTTCTGGACATAATTAGTAAGATGAAGCACTTCTGCAGACGACACAATTCTAGCTGTGCGCCTGAATTGTCACAGACCCTTTATGAAAGGAGCAGGTCAGCACAGAGCCGTGGGGACAGGCGTCCAGCAGCTCGCGATTTCAGCCCCACAACCTTCGGGATGCCGTGCGCAGGCAGGAAAATAAACCATCAGCACCAACTCCAAACAGAGGGGAAGGGACAGTTTAACTTTCCTCTAGGAGCGCCAATGGTTTCCCAGCACAGGAGCAGGGCTGTCCCCAACGCCAGCCTGGCACATCAGCCTGGAACATGGGATGCTGCAGGGCAGCTGGCACAGCGTCACCCGGCTGGCGAGGCCTGGACGCCTCACCAGGATGGACATGGGCCATCCCGGACCAGGGAGCAGCCCATGGCCTTACTGAAGCACCCTACTGAGCCAACATGGGAAGACACAGGCACCAGACCAGCCAGTGCCTCTGCAGCCCTGGCGGTGACCCCCTTGTGTCTTCCCAAAGCTTCACATTTGTCGCTGCTTCTCCAGAAACCAGTGGTCCCCACAGGCCTGGTCCCGGCCATGTAACTTAACCCTCACCTCCAAATTAACTCGCTCYTACTCATGTTTGCCCCCAAACAAGGTCTCGCATTCTGAAAGATGACAAAACGCTGTTTTCCAGGCATTCCCATGGAGCCGAGCTCCAGTGTCCTTCCAAACACAGCTGAGATCCTGCCCCACTTATTTACTGGACCGTGAACTTCTCCTCTCCACCCTTGCAGCTGAGGGCAGTCACTATGAAAAGAGTATTATCTCATCCCCATTTTGGTTTAGCTCCCTGAATCATCTTCCTGCCATCTCAGACCAGCTGGCAGGACACCACCAGGACCTCCCTTCCCAACAGCCACCACCCCACCTCAATCCCTAACTGCACCCCCGCTCCATCACTCCCCGCTCCAACACTCTTCCAACCTTCAGCGAGCCGTTCCACAAGGAACAGCTAAACGAGGAAAGGTTTCTGCGCTACCCAAACGCTCCAGGTCCTATAAACGCTGGAGTAGAGCAGAAGTAGGAGGAGGAGGAAGGAAACAGCATGCTCGGGAACAGAGGGAGTTATTCAGGTTGCCCACTCCACCTCCAGGAGCTGACGGCCTTTGCTAAGAAGCCCAAGGAAAAAGTGACTGAGCGCTGCTGCCTCAGGGGCGGCACTGCCCACCAGCTGCATCGTGACAGCCCTCTGGAATAAACCAGCTTTGGGTACTACAGTTTTCCCATTTTTCCTAAGCAGCAGCAACTCAAAATTGATTCATCCCACCTCACTTTATAATATTACATGCAATTTAACACCCAAAGCACAGCAAGTTGGTTTTTTCCCCCCTAGGTAATTTATTAGAATTACCAAGAAAAATTTCATTTTAACTTGCCATCAGTACAACAAAAACCGCAAAATTTCAAACCACCTAAACTCAGAGCAAATGAACCCCCTTGAATTAACTAAAATACTCTAGCTTTAGCGTGAGCAAGCTGAGTTAGATCATTAAATCTCACACCAAGACACCTTAAAAAAAAAAAATAGAAAAAAAGGAGGTATTGAAGCCTGTGGCATTCCAAGAGAAAGCAATCAGACATTCCTGCCGCTCGGCTCCTCAGTGATCTCCAGAGCCTTTGATCACTGACTGTCTTCATGCTGTCCTCCTGGGGTCTGGCAAAATGAGTGTAACAGCTGGCACATAGACTTCATTAGCTTTCTGGGCTGGGAGGAGCGGGGTCCAGCGCGGGAGCCACCGGCAGGCTGCCCACGGCTTCAGGGACGAACCTCTCCAGTCCATTCCCGGCGCTTTTGGGGCTGGGAACACCTCGGCGGTCCCGGCTGACAGCRGAGCACGGCTCCCAAAGCCAGCGCTGCCACGCGGGATGCGGCCGACGGACCCTTAATGCCAACCCGCGGGGCTGAGAGTGCCAAAAGGCAAGGGAGCCGGCCGAAGCCTCATTTTTATGAATGCTTAATGACCACTCAATCATTAACATCAACCTTTAAAAAGCAAATGCAGCACCTACAGTGTTCATTACCCTCCCCCTCCCCCCTTTTCAGGGTCTCAATCGAGTCAGTCAAGCGTGCAAACCGATCCTGTCGCCAGCAAAAGCATTTCCTTTCACTGTGGTCAGCCAAAAGCAGGGGAAGAAAATGGAAGTGACTTGGAGTTATGGCACCAAAAAGGCCAGACAAGCAAGGAAATAATCAACTCCACATGAGCCACTTCGAGCCCATCACAATGAAAAGGGCCTACGACTAACCCCAGGAAAGGTCAGCGGGACTATGGGGGTCAGAAGCTGAAAAAGGCAATAGCGAGCAGCTGCCAGCTGCAATAAGAATCAATGTGTTCCTAATTACGCTCCGAAGAGAGGGCTCGAGCGCCGGGAAACGCSGGGCTGTAATCACAGCTCGGGCAAAAAGCATTCAAGTGCTCCCGTTTTACTCTTCTCCACCTCGAGCACTGGAACTGCAGTTGGCGTGTTGCTAAATCACAGGAAGCCGAGCGCTGGAGATAAGGAGCCAGGCAGCTACAGGAGGGTTGGGGATTTTGTAAAAAAAATACCCTAATTAGGCATTTGTGTTGGAATTAGGGCATCACCAAAGAGAGGATTTCGTGAGTGTAAGCAATAAAATTATGTTCTTCAAAGGGATTTTGCGTGTGCTTTTAGGAAACACACTGAACTCTGCCGAGCAGTCCCATACGCCTGGGATTTTCTCAATCCCAAAAAAAACATCTGAAAGGGAAAACCCCAGAAAAGTCAGTTTGCTGACAGTGACCCCATAAACCACGCGTGAGAGACACAAACGGGTCAGAACACAATGAAACGCACGCCCAGGCATCCGCAGAAACACCAAGTGGAGAGGCAGTTAAAAATTACAAGAAAAAGCATCCTTTGATGTTCTGCTCATATTTATTTATTACATTTTAAACAAATGAAAGTGCACCTTCCAGATCCTTATCAGAAGGGTAAGGATCTCCTGAATAAAGGAGAGAAGTAACAGTTACTCAAACTTTGCAATCCTCAGCTTGGATTTCATTATTGCCTCCACATTTCTGCCCATACCCATGCCTGGCACCCAAATCCATCACTGCCAAGCCCCATCCGAGCATCTCCCATGCAGATTCCCACCTAAGGATTCAATTGGTATTTTTACTTCTTTTTAGGTAACRTRTWTTGTTATAAGCAGCCATGCATGGAGCTTTTTTCTTGCTCCACACATTCAAACCCCCCACAACTCCGAGAAGAATCCAAAGGGCAATTTTGGGGGCTAAAGTCCCYTATCAATTGTGCAGTGATTTCTAATGGCACTTTTCAAAGAAGGGCTTGGATTGGAAGGGACCTTGAAGACCTAGAAGTTGATATTTTTGTCAAAATACAGAGCAAGTGTTTGCCCAGGTGGCAGATGGCACAAAAAACAAACAATGCTGAGCAAACAAGACAGTGACCGAGTCCCAGAGAGGACAGGGGATCCCAGATCCTGATGGCCTTCCTTAAGAATCAGGCAGATGTGTTTCCCACAAAGCTATAAAATGCCTTAAATAATGTCAGTAACTTACTGAAACTGTTCTAGGTAAGGTCCAGTGGCACAGGACAATGGCRACACAAGAAGAGGTTAAGCAGTAGAAGAAAAAATAGCAGTATTAGCCCAAACCATGGCCAAGAGGCCGTGTGCCTCAAAGATGGAGAAGGAGATTTTTATTGGATTTTTCTATTTTGCTTTCAGGCCTGGAAAGTCTCATGGTTGGTATCAGCTGTTGGACTCGGATCAAAGTTTAGCTTTCCATTAATCTTTTGAGTTATATGCGAGGCTGATAGAGAATTTTTTTTTTTTAAAAGACAGTTAAGATTACTCAGATASTTAATTTGCACTCCAATATTTCAAAAACACCTTGACTTTAGAACCTCGGTCTTGGCGTACATATGGTCTTGATAGAGGAACGCATGCTTTGGCATGGGCTGGAGGAATGGATCTGGGAGCCGAGGGGAGGGAAGTTAACAGTTTGTGTACTGTGCCTCGGCACACACGGCCAAAAACACTCCCGAGTCACGAGTCTGCTCCCGAGACACATCTGTGCTCCGAGGGGGGAGAGCTGGGGTTCCCATCCCGCCGCTCCAGCGCCGGTCACAGCAAGACAGGCATCGGGACAGAAATAAATAAATCATCCCGGAAGCCACACTTTTCTTCTCCACAAACAGGCATAACAATTAGTTTAATTTTATTATTAACTTCAGCAAAAGAGCTGAGACAGTCCCCCTGCTGCCACACTAATGAAGTGGGAATGGCTCCTGCCTCCTCCGGCCTTGGGGGAAGCGAGAGAACAGAGCATTAGCCTGATATACAGTTCTGCTGGGCTGCAATTATGCTTAAATGCCTAAATCAGGGCTTTCAGCCCCCAAGGGAGCTGAGGGTATCATTAGTTTAACAGTTCCATCACACAGTAGGCCAAACACATACAAAATTCTCACCCTTTGCTCTTTGAGGCCCCTCAGACCTCCCCTGTCTTGATCTCTCTTGCTTAGGCACTACTTCGCCTCGTATTTCCATTTTCTTCCCCACATTTAGCCCAACACCTGTGCCGACTGTGCTGTACCACTGACGGGACACCTGTGACAGCTCTGCTCCCTTCAGCCATCTCTCCAAGGCTCCTTCTGCCAACAACCCCTCCCTGCTCCTTTCCCAGAGCTGGCCTGAGCCTCGGAGAGAGGCGCCTGCTTTACTTCTTCAACTGCGATTTTTAGCAGGAATGAGATTTCGCAACCAGTTTTTCAGCCAATTTAAAGACAGGCTGCTGCCGAGGAGGGCAGCAACACCTTCCTTCAGGACCTGGCTTGCATTCTCCTATCTGCACCAGGGATCCTGCGGCCAGCGAGTGAGTCAGATCTGCTGGCAGATCCAGCTGAAAACTCAGCCAGAGCAAAAATGAGGTTCGGTTTTCACCTGGATGAGGGAGCAGTTTCAGCTCCCCATGCAGCCTTGGAGCACCGGCCCAAAGGAGGGGTTGGGAATGGACATCCAAGAACAGAAACTCAGCACTTGAACAGCGTGAGGCCTCAGATCAACTCATGAAACACCACCCCAGTATGTTTAATAAACCCTGAACTGCAAGAATGTGTCCAAAAATGAAGAAAAATACACAAAGCCAAAATCCAAGCGAGCCATGCCCATTTTCTCAAGGGAGCTAGGGAACTCACCATCCTAATTATCCAAGCTGCAGGTGCACACACCACAGCAAGCTGTGGTACTGCCTCAGGGGGTGTCTTTTTCCCTCCAAAAAGTTTGCATTTTGCATATCAAGGACCATCACCCACGATTATAATTTCTCTATGGTTCCTATAACCAGAATCCAGCATGAATAAAAAATAAAAAGGACTAGAACCACAGGCTCGTTTTCTGGTCATCAGAAGAACCTGTCAGACCCTCAGACAAAGGTGCTTGTGTCCACACAGGCTGCCTAAAGGTCCACTTCCAGTGGCATTCTCACACCTGGGCCGTTTTGCCGCAAGAGAACGTTTGATGGAAAGAATTGGAACCATGGCCAAGCTCTGTTAAGAGGATGGCAAGCTCATTCCTGAGGCAATTCCAGATGAACACTGACACCTCGTCCTTTGGTAGCCTCCAGCAAGCAACAGCTCTAAAAAACGCAGACAAATGGGTTCTTTTAGCTGCGCTAGCCCGAGTCCAACTCGGTCTGTTGTAACTTGCAGGGATCCATGCTATCCGTGAGCCCTTAAAGGGAAGCACAGCCATTAAATCCACACCTGCAGCCAGAATTTATAGCAACCTCATCTACTGCTGTCTTACATCATAGGCAATTAGGAGYCTGTGAACTCATGGCTGCAGGATATGGGAGGTGCACTGGAACCGGAGAGCCAAGGCTGTGCTGCAGCACAGTCGTTAGTCACCTCRGAATTCGCTGTGCCTGCGGACGGCTGGAACCCTGCACAAATCGGAGCAACAGACCCATTTGGACCCTGCTTTCTAAACAAAAGTGCTGCCCTGCACTCCAAATCGCTGCTTCCCCTCCTGCCACAGCTGTCCACACGCTGGCACAGGCAATGCCAACACTCCCTGCTGCTGGTCCCAGGCTCCAGGCAGAACAATGCTTATTAAAAAGCAAACCAGCTAACCAGGGACAGCTGAGGGAGAGCACAGGAAAGACCCTGGCCTTTCCTCCCCCGATTAAAGCAAGCCTTCGCACAATCCATCCTCCAGCCTTACAGTAATTCAGTTTTACTGCTCTCCTCCCCTCCCTTCCCCCATGCTCCAAAGACCAAACCTGGTTTCAAAATTGAAGTCCGAGCTCTCCGGCAAACACACGCTTCTGCACTTCTTCACCTCGAGGGAAGGAATCCTGACACAACTGACGATATTGCTTAGCAAAACAAGCCCCTTCGCCTGAGGCCTAGATAAAAGCAGCAGCCAGGCAGAAAAACAAATYAAAAAACTGCGTTGGTCAGTTCAGGTTTGCTACGGCAAACCAACCTGGCTCCCAGGCAAGCAGAGGGGTAGTGGAACATGGGGGAAAGAGAGGGAGGCTTTGGGTTGGATTTGCTCGGTGGTGTTGCGCAACCGAGCACCGGCCGTAGCTTCCCGCCTCCTTCCTCATGCCAGCGGAGCCGAAGGAGAGCGCTGATCCAAGGGAGGGAGGCAGCAGTGATCACGAAGCTCTGGCCCGAGGGTTTGGCTTCTCCAGCCCTCCTGCTTCACCCGCTGCAGCCAAGCCCCAAGTGGCCGCCAGCCCAGCCCTGCCAGCAAGCAGCAGGGACCCCTGCCCAGGGCTGGGGGCACTCGGGGGAGCACCGTCACGGTGGCAGGTCGTGAGTCAGAGCCCAAACCTCCTCCTGCGAACCAGGGCCATGGCAGCTGTTCCCAGCAGAACCAGTTCAAACACGAGCAACTGATAGGAAAGGAGTTAAGTTTCATCACCGGGACCAGGGAGAAATTTCCGCCAGGTTCACCTGACTGCGCCCTGTTCTCACTCGCACAGACATATCCTGCTTTGCCGAACAGGATTTCTGCTCGGACGTCCAACAGCAGACTGGCAATTCCTGGAGACACCTTCCCAAAGGAAGATGGACGCCACAGCTTCGCCACACAGGAAAAATTCCAGACTCTTCACAGCACATCAACTCCCCCACGAGACTTTAATGCCGAGCTCAGCAACACGGGGGCCCTGCAAAGATAACCGGCTGCCGGGATTGATTCCATCCCACGTTAGCATCCATCAGATAGCAAGAAAAACAAGATTAAGCAGCACCACGGCATTAGTCTTCATTTAAACTTGGCAAAGAAAGCAAATGTTTCTTTTTTGTTGGCTTCTCTCTGTGTGTTTTTTTAAAGCAGTCCCAGGCTCAGCCAGGGAAAGGTGCCTGGACTGTTTAATGTTGGGGGATTAGAAGGGACAACACTTGTACACTCGCCAGAGCCCAGATAAGCAGCGAGTGCTCGGGTTAAGCAGGCGAGCATCTGCCTCCTGCAATATATACATTGCCCCGGTGAAAATAAACAGCTTCACACCTTTGGCTCAGAGAAGGACTTCAGCTTCTTCTGCATCCTCAACCTGCAGCCTCTCCACTTGAGGACGAAGGGTCAGAAGGGTGAAGGTTACTCGCAGTTCCCTTATTCCAAGAACAAGGCTGGAAGTTTTCTGTCTCCTCTTGTGCTGGGTAGAGTCTTTGCTGCTGCACATCAGATCTGGTGCTGTCTCCTTGTGTTTTACCGTGCCCAGAGCTGTCTCAGACKATCTCCAAACACACACACTTCCCATGTGTTTCAGTTACGTACAAGCCGTGACAAACGCACTAATTAGGCAAAATGCTCACTTGGAAACTGGACCATTTTGTAAGTGCTCAGCCCCAAGGTCCATAATCTAGAAAAGCACACCTCAATTTAATGCTGCCTCCCCAGTCACTGGAGAGCACAGGGCTGAAGACTCCAGCCACACCACTGCAGTGCCCACCGCCCACAGTCTGCTCCTAACTCCTCTCTGGCCCATCCCAACGCACAATTTGGAAGTGCAATCTGCACCCCAAAACCATGCCTCAGTCTGAATAGCTGCATTTAAAATTATATCATTAAGCTTGAAATTTCAACATACTTAGAGAGTTTTGATAATAACATTTTTGATTACATCCGTTGCCAGCTTCCTTCTACACCCTGACAAAGATTTAAAGTATACATTCCTATTTCATTCTGCAACAGAGATTAGTGGCAGGAACAGAAAACATCTTCTGTTCCAAAAAACCCTCGGGGTTTTCCTCCTTCTCTTGCATTTTATTAGAGGAGTCTCAAATCTCCATCAAGCTGTGATACTCTGTCACTGCAAAGCATTTAAGGCAACAAGTATCTGAGTGCTACACCAAAACACACCTTCAGAAAAGGCTCCTGAGAAACAAAGAGGTTTCCCAAAGCTATCCCAAAGGTGAAAGAGCTCCCCAGCAGTAACAGCCCTCAGCAAGCTTTATGAAAATTTGAGCCTACGCTCCAGCGTATGGCACACAGAGCCCTAATTCGAGAACTTTTGTGAACTCTTAGCATGGGGRAAGGGGGGGGAACAAAGGAAAACCACATGCTATTGTTTATTTTGACTCGGCAATACATTTAATCTACATGGAGTTGGAACATTACACAGCAAAACTCCTCGGCTCCCAGAAATTATGTACAGCCAACGGCAGCAAAGCCCATTCTCCAAAGGGAAAATGCCACTTTAAGTATGTTATCTTCACCCCACATAGCACGGAAACTCTCCAAAATGCAGCTGAAAGCTGCAACACTGCTTCCAATCTCACATCCCAAGTGGATGGGATCAAGGCRAGGCTACTGGCACTCATGACACAAGGAAAGCCAAAGCTCGGGACTTCCACCAGCTTGACCTTGAGGTACTGCAGCTTTTCTCAGTAAGACTGTCACAGCTTGGGGGGGCCCCTGAGCAGAAGGAGGAGCCCCAGGCATCTCACACCTTCACACCTCACAGCCTCTTCGAGCCTATCAACAGGACCAGACCTTGAAGCATTCCAAGATGTTAAAGCAACAAGACACAGCTTATGAGCTGCCGAATAATTATTCCAGTGTACCCACAGGGATGATAACAGATTTTGCTACACGAATTCCATTGCTGTGGCTGCACAACTCCCTTCCAGCCTTGTATCCTACTGGATGTGCTAACAAGGACTGCCCATGTGCCACTGGAAGCCTTCAATGTCCGGCTCCAGGACACCACTGAGCAGCTCCAGAGGCCGTGGCTCTGCTGATGAGACACCAGCTCTGATCTGCCCTGGCACAAGCGAAGAACCATCTTCCTCAATATCCTATTTCCGTTCTAAGCCACCCACCGCCATCCCCTTGTGCCCAGCGAGTTCACTCCCCCAACTCCAGTATTCCAGCTCCTATTCACAACTTTCCCTGCACACAGAGCCTGCTGCCTTGTGCTGGGGTCCAGTCCCTGCCACGGGAGGGACCGGAGCCGTGCAAGCACCACCGGGCAGGTGCCAGCACCAACACTCACACCTAGGGCGAGGAGAACGTGCAGACAGGTGATGTCATGGCCAGAGCAGACAGGTGACATCACAGACCCAGCAGCCCACGGGCACCTTCCCTCCATCCCGGGCTCCGTGGGGTTTATCTTCCCCCGCACCTGGGAGCAGAGGCCTYTGGCACAGCCCCATCCTCGCCCTCCGCCGGGCTGGGGGCTGGCGCAGACACAGGTTGCTGTGAGGTTTCAACAGGCTGAATGAAACGGTGAAGAAAGATGCTTTTCAGAGGGGGAGGGGAGGCACACACRTACTGAACAAATCATCTGTTTGGAGCGCTGGCTCCTACTTGTTCTCAGTTATATTATTCACTCAAGGGTGGATTAATCCATCACTGCAAAGGAATCTCCTGATCTCAGAGATAAAGGCAACAAGTCATGCACTGACTGTCTGTGGATCCTCCTGGAAATGGCCAGCCTTTCTCATGGCCTTATTTGGGCCGATCTATCAGCTCTCAACTAAAAACAAGCAAAAAAAAAAAAAAAAAGAAAATTAAAACCCGAAAACATATCACCTGATTACAGTAACTTTAGGTGGATTGATCTGGAAGCAAGCAGGGGATTTCAACTCCAAACAATCACAGTTTGTTTGTTTCAGAAGGGGCCACATGAACTGTTTCCTTCCCTTGCTGTTGTTCCCCAGGATAGGAACAGTCACCTGRGTGTTACCTTCCAAACTGGCATGAAAAAAAGATTAATTTCTTGCAAGATTCTTTGGAGTGAGGCCTTTTACCCAGATAAATAGTTTCTTTTACTCACTGGGGACCGAGAAATGAAACCCCGTGGTGCCATCCCCCTGCAGGAGCAGGAGCATCTCCGGTTAGATCAGGCTGCACTCGGACACAAGGTGCCTACACAAAACACAAGGGCAATTCCAGGAGGTTGGACATCTCCAGCACGTTTGTCCTTCAGTGCTTCAGCAGATGCCACAGAGCAATTACAGAGACATTCAGGACCCATCTGTTCTTCACCTATGATTAAGGGGGGCCGAGAAGGTCCCCACAGCTTCCCCCTGGCTGGAGCTGGCAGCCCACAATGCCAGGGGCTCACCAGCACACAGAAGGTGAGCTGGCAGGGAACACTTCACAGGCAATGCAATCCTCAGACACCTTTGCAGAGACAAAAACACCCCCAAACCTCTCCAAAAATGTAAATTTGTGGTGCCCAGCCTCTTTGCCAAATCTGTTTCAACAAGGGGCTGCTCACGGTTCGAGCCTTTTATTCCTTGTCTGGGCATTTTACAGGTTCACTGAGAGGAAAACCAYGGGCTGCGAGGCAGAGCCTCTGCACACTGCGAGGTAGGAAGCACTAAACTTCTCTTTGAATTAAACAAATAAGGACTCAACCGCTTGGTTCATTATCAGATGCAATGGTTGGAGTCTGCGGGGAAAGCTAAACAGCAGAACCCAGGGCATAAATCACAGGCGTGATCAGAGAGACAGGTGAGGCCGAGGGTGTGGTTTCACCTCTCGGCTCAGCCGCATGCAGCGCCTGCCCCTGCCAAAGGAATGGTCTCCGTCTCCTTCTCCTTCCCCGGCACGCTCGGCTCCCCCGCCCCAGCTCCCTCCTGCTGCCAAGCTGATGGGAATATCCCAGCCAAGCTGGTCTCGCTCGCTCCGGGCTTTGGGGAACGGTTTCATCCTTTTCCCAAGCCGTTTCTGTGAGCTGGGCYGGTTCAACCGGGCATTTCCAGAGGCAGGAGATGGAGGGGGCTGCCCAGAACCCTTCCCTCTCTGCAAGGCACCCACCCTTGGCTTGGCAGCAGAGCGAGTGCACGGGATTAGGAGACAGCAAAGCCAATTTAAAAGCCACTGCTGCCAAAAGGGGCCATCCCCCCACCAGCCCCTCCAGCCCTCCAGGGCCTTCCCAGTCATCCGAGTGGAAGATTTAGCAACTCTAACTGCAGGGCAAGATCCAGGAAAGTTTGGGGCTTGGGTACATTTGTKTTTTTTTTTTTTTTGGAAGGGTTAGCTGGAGTCACTCCCCTGCGGCTGCTCCACTGCTGGATTCCCGCAGCGGGGAAGAGGCAGGAATGTACCTGCCACCTCCTGCAGCAGCGAGTCCTCGGATGGAACTGTAACGTGAAACTGCGCCCAAGGAGCTGGAGAGGGGGGAAAAAAGAGGGAAAAAATGAAAAGAAATAGAGTCCCACCTGGCTAGAAGAGCTGCGAGACATCTCATAGGTATGGAAAATGGGAAAACAACCCACCTTACATGATTGTTTTCCCTCCTGTTGAAAGACAGCAGATATTTCTCACACGAAAGAACGAGCAGGGGCTTAATGGAAAAGGCAGGTGGTCTGGATGCACAAGGCCCAATCCCTCACAGGGCTGAACAAGCATTTCCCCTAAAGTGATCACTGCCACTGGAGAATCATCATCCCCATGAGAAAGGGAGAAGGGAGCTGGGGAAAGTGAGCRGAAAACTGTGACACACTCAGCCCTGGAAGCTATACTGAGCCATCTACCAAGGAAATTAATGGAAGAACACTCAACTGAAAAAACTGAGCWTTATACATATACACACACAGAGGAAGCTATCTAGTCTAGAAATTCTTGGGCCGGGGTAGCTGGAGGCCTCCCACCAGCCAAAGTAAAACAGCAAAGGGGTTTTTGCTGACTTTGCCAAGGACAAACACCATCACAGAGCAAACGATGCGGGAGAGGGGGACACACAATAGCAGGGTTTGCTCAGGGAGGCCTCCAGGAGAGCAGAAAGTGAGTAGGAAAGGGAAAATGACTGGAGAACTGACCAAGTACCAACTCACCTGTCAACAAAACAGGTCAAAATAGCAAAAATAGTGGACAGAGAAGCCAGTCTGGTGCCCATGTACCAGCTTTAAGAGTCAGGATGGCAAGGCAAGCTGCAAATTCCCATTTAAGGGGGAAATTTGACGAATTCCACTTGATACAAGGTTTTTTGCTCAGTCTCACCCYAGCTGCAGACAGCAACTGGCTCTGAAGCTCCCCAGCCCACTGCAACACCGAAAACCAGAGAACTGACAGCAAATCACTGCAGTGAGGAAGAAAGGGCAGGACTCAGCTCAAGGGGGCCACTCACTAGTCAGAAGCTCACAAGCAAAGCAGGAGACAAAAACCTGACTCTACATACAAAGGTCAAGTTTACAGTATCAATTAATTTATACAAATTAGATGCTGCCTAACAAAAGACGTTGGGCAGGTTTCCGATTAAAGCGATTCCATAGAAAACGCTACCTGAGSTACCCAACCCCAGCAGGTTTGTGGGTAAAGACTCGCTCAGTCTCAGGGCTTCTGGTACTAAACCAAAGGCTTCAAAGCCTCGTGGAAGCTCACCAGCAGATTCACCACATTTCCATGTCSTTTCGCATGGGATTGTGTGCCAAGACCACAACACTGGAATGAAACCCCTCRGGAGTCACATCTGTGGACATGGGAACAAGGAAGATGCAGAGCAGGAGGTTTTTCCAGCACAGGCTAAAAGGCCTGGCAGAAAGAGAGGAGGTAAAGGAGCTCTGGGAGAAGGTGTGAAGAGTGGGTTTGGTGGGTGATAGGGGAAATCCAGGTGAAGTTCAATGCCTTTTTACACATGGAATGAGAAACAGCTCACGTGACCTGCCAGGAACCTTCTCCATAAAGCTCGTTCTGCAGAGATACAGGTGCACATACAAACACTGAGAGAGCAGCCCCTGACCCACAGCTGCTCACACCCATCCCTGCAAACAACCTGAAATCACAGCAGCTGGTCCTGTACACACCCAGTCACACCAACAGCACCAACAACCGTAAGGGAGAAGGTGCTGCTGACCGTACCACCACATCAGAAAACAGCTTTATTCCCAAAATGATTTAATCATCACATGCTTCCCAGTTAGTTTTTTGGCACTGAGACTTTGCTGGTCTTACACCTCACGGTAGTGTCTTATCTTGAACACCCACCAATTAATGTCCTGATCATGGTGCACCCGAGCCCTCRTTAGGCAGTGCAGGTCTGCTGGGGGACAGGCAGAGGGGGATTTTGCGAGATGCCAAACCCTGGTGTGGCTGTGCACTCACAATCCACTGCTTTGCTTCCCCATTTCCACATCTGCAGAAGCAGTCTTTAAATGAGCCAGGGTATTTTTAAGCTCTGACAGTTAAAATCCTCAAGTGACATCACCTGAAGTCGGAGCACAGCTGCCTTATTCCTCTGGCACACCAGCGAGCCAAAGTAAGCAGGAGCCTCATTTACGGGCTTACAGCACACCTTGAGATAATGAAAGCACTGGTGGGACTTGCCCCAGCACAGTCAGGCCTTTCCTTGCATGGCTTTTTTTCCCCCCCCTCCTCAGTTTTGGGGTAAAACCCACAAATTTTAGCACCAGAGCAGCCCAATGATCCAGCAGAGGGGGTACCTAAGCAGCTTGGCCCAAATCCCACCGCCAGCATCCCCGAGGGGTTGGTGGCAAAGAACGCAGAGCTGGTGTCCCACCATAGAAAAAGGGTGAAAAATCACCAAGACTGCATGAAGGATGGCAAAAACCAACCCTCCAAGCTGCTTCCCGAGGTTTCCCCGAGCTTGCCTGCCCACACTTCACCTTGCACCCACAGGCAGGGCTGTTTATGAGTGCTTGGAGCAGCTTAAGGGTGTAAATCACATTAATCCACGCGACAAAGCCACCRCGCTCATCCTGGGCGAGTTACTAATCCCTCCACATCACAGCCATCCCCATCTCACTTCCTACCCCTTGAGAAGCCAAAAAAAAGCCTTTTAACATGGTAGGTAACTCAGTGGATCCCACCTTCTATCTGTGAGTCCAGCTTTAAATAGCTTTCAGCAACAGTCATGGGTCTCTCCATAAGCCTGCGGGTTTTCTGGGATGCAGACCAAGCTAGTCAGAGGCTTCCCTCTTCTTATGGAAAGGGGAATACAGGTCAAAAATATTTATTTCTTTTTAATCACCCCA
Source organism: Amblyornis subalaris (assembly GCA_018881555.1). Lineage (NCBI taxonomy): Eukaryota > Metazoa > Chordata > Aves > Passeriformes > Ptilonorhynchidae > Amblyornis > Amblyornis subalaris. Next base: position 1,564,941 of record JACAXG010000038.1, on the reverse strand, counting down.
TTATCAAGCCCTCCCCACAAGACAGGCTTGCAGCTGCTTTGAAAAAGCAGGGTTTGGTTTCAACGTGTTTGACTCACACTCCTGACACCTATTTTAATTTGGTGGAACAAAAGCGTGCTGGCTGTAATTAAGGCAAATAATATCGAGTTTAACAGAAAAAGCATTAAGAAATTGTGCTGGGAAACGTTCGCTGTGAATTTCTGGAATATAGAAGGAGCTGGCCGTCGCCCTCAGCAACTGCTACTACAAAAGCACTTTTTCTCCTTAAAGCAGCTACATCCCATAAATCGCAACTGTCAAAACACCCGAGTCGTGGGAGATGAGGAGAAAAGCAAATGGGCTCCACGCAGCTTGGCTGGGAGCACCAGCACCCCAGGATTACCTGCTTTGTTCGAGGGAAAAACGCTGGGCCACAAAGGAGAAAACCCCAGAGAACCAAAGTTTCCACACTCCCTGTAACCTCGGTGACCGTGGCTGGTGCTTGGGTTGGTAAATTGTATTTCTGGTGCATGTGTGAAAGATACAACTCACTGAGTAAACAGCCCTTCAGAGCTGACAGCTTTACAGCCGCAGGCTCGGCGCGGCTACTCCTTCCCAGAGGCAGCAAAGCAGTTGGGGAAAGCAGTAAAATAATAATTAAAAAGAAAAAGCTACATAAAGCCATCACATTTACCCTTTCACCAACCCTTTACACAGTTACGAGGCGGGGGCAAAATAAACATCGCCTGTTTTCTGCCCAGCAGTGTGTCACRGCTGAAAAACACGTCCCTTTTGGTTTAAAAAACATTAGTATTGAAAGTATGGAATAGACGACTGGAAAGTTCTTCCATTAGAAGTCAGGAACTATAYAATTTATATTTTTTTTTGGCAAAGAGACAGAGCAAGGGAAAGTCATTTAAAATTCAAGAATCGTGTGGCTTTAAGGATGTAGGCAGCTTAATGCAGTAATAATAATAATAATGAGAGATAAGATGTCAGGATGCTTTACAGCCAGAGTCCTCAGGCATCACACACCACCTCCTGCCTTAGGGACTGACTTTGCACCGCTCTAATTGCGGAGAAAAGTGACCTTACAGGTTAAAACCATCGAGATTAACAATTTGAAGGCGGTTAAGAGGCTGGACGCGACCCCAAACCCATCCCCTACGGCACCTCCTTCAAGCAGAGCGGCGTTTAAATGACAAATCGAGCGGAGCGGAGGAGCTCTCCCGGCGAAATGAGACCGTAAATCAGAGCCGGGCAGCCGGGAGGGCTCGCCCCGCTCCCCGGAGCGCCGTGCACCGGCTGAGCCCCGCGCGCGGCCGTCGCGGAGCGCAGAGCGCGGCGGTCCCGGCGCGCCCCGCGGGGTGACAGGAGCCGCCACCTGCGCGCGCCCCGCGCCCAGGACCCGCGCTCGCCCCGCGCCCCTCCCGGCGCGCGCCCGCCCCGCGCCCCTCTCGGCGCGCGCCGGCGGCGGCGGCGGGAAGCGCGCGCGTTACCTCTCCGCCGCGCCCCCTCCCTGGTCCCGGTCCTGGTGCCGGTGCCGCTCGGCGGCGGCTCGCCAGGACATTCCAGGCTGGGGCGGGCGTCCCGGCGGGCGGGAGCCTCCATCCAGCGCCGCCCGGCCGCTCGGCGCCGCTTATCTCCCCCCGCGCCGCGCTCCCCGCCCCGCTCCCACCGGCGCCCCGTGTCGGGGGAGGCGCCGCCGCCCCGCCCCGCCCCCGCGGAGCGAACCAACGCCGGCCGGGGGGGGGCCGCACGGGTGCCCCGCGGGCGGACCCACCGCCCGGGGAGGGGGGGGAGCGGGGAGCGGTGAGCGCGACTCGAGCGTGCGGCGGGCAGGGCGCTGCGGGCCCTTTAAGGGGAACGGGAGGGGTGCGGGGGGTGCACGTGCGCGCGGGGCGCCGCGGGGTCCTTGCGCCGCCGGGCAGAGGGACTGGGCACGAACCCCGGGGCTGGGCACCCGAACCGCCGGGACCGGGCACCCGTGTGACCCGGGACTTAAACCGCGGGGCTGGGCACCCGAACCACCGGGACCGGGCACCCGTGTGACCCGGCACCCGAACCGCGGGGACCGGCCATCCGTGTGACCCGAGACCCGCGGGACCCGGCACCCGAACCGCTGGGACCGGGCACCCGTGTGACCCGGCACCCGAACCACCGGGACCGGGCACCCGTGTGGCTCGGCACCCGAACCACCGGGACCGGGCATCCTTGTGACCCACCGGGACCGGACACCCAAAGAACAGGTGCGACCGGGCAAGCCACGGGACTGGAAGCGCAGGGACCACGCACCCAGTCAAGCAGTGTGACCACATATCCGTGTGACCGGGCACCCACACAACCGGGCACCTTTGTCGGCGGTGCCCCCGTCCGAGCGCACCCGCGCACCGCACCACGGGGCACCTGTGGGGCCACGCAGCCTCCCGGGAGCCTCCCCSTGTGCACGCACAGAGGTCACCCCGTGCCCGCCCCGCTCATTTCCACACCGGAGAGCCCACGGTTCCCACTCCGACTCTCCTGCCAGCAATTGTCTGAACTGTTCAGAGTGTCGCTGCAGTGAGGGAGTGGCTCTCGCTTTTTCCAAAGGGCTGAGAAATGCTCCCACACACCACACATGCTCCGTGTGTCATCTTCCACCAGATAACGCCACCAAGAACCCCCTGCACAGGCTAGAAACAGCAAAAAGGGGCCTTATCGAGGGCTCATCCTGTGCCCAAACCATTGGCCCCTTYCCAAAGGTCCCAAATACACCCAAAATATGCCTAACGTGCCTTGTTTCTGAGGAATTTGCTGTATTTTGGTCGCATCTGCAMGTGGTGGCTGGAAAGGGATTTATCCCAAGGAGGGTTTCACCTGGAAAGGCTTCAGCAACACATGGAGCAGGCTGCAAAGAAACAAAGTTCACATGTTTAAGGAAAAAAAAAAAAAAAAAGGTTTTTTTTTAAAAAAACCTAGACTTGAAATATAAGCTTTTGGTTTTTGGACAAACCTGTGAGACCAACACACTGCACTACCCTGTATTTACCAGCCCTAATTTYATCCCTCAGGAGGTTTCCTGTAGGACGTCATTATTTCCACAAGTGTGAAAGAGGRAAAAAAAAAAAGAAAGGGAATGAAGAGTAGAAAAATCCTCAACAGATTAAAATTCCCATAATCTGAAGATAACACCCCAAAATAAAACAAAATTGGGGTTGGCTCAGCTGAGGAGCTAAATCACTTGATTTATGGCAGTCACTGGAAAAACTGAGGGCTTCAGGATTGTTCTCAGCACAGAAGACATGGCCAAGTCTGTTTTTTGGGGATAAAAATACTCAAAATGAGGATTATAATGAARGTGTTTTGCAGACCAGGGGTGGTGCCAAATTGCAATTTCTCCCTGTACAAGTTTTGGGGAGATGTTTTCCCCTCCTTGAGCGCATTTGCATGAGAATACTCTCTTGGGCAGGGGAATTGCTGCTTAATTAGCGACAAGCAATCGCTTTAATTAGCATGTCTCCATGCTCCCTGCTATTTTGCATAGATTCAAATGAGATGCTCATTAGGGAGCAGGCGCCCGGACAAGCTACGCCCTTTAGCCGTGTGCTAACCCAATTAACTTCAGCCAAACCGTGCCGGGCCCTGTGCCAGGAGGGATCCGACTGCTCCCAGAAGGAAGGTGCAGAACCTCTCCCTTCAACGTGCTCCCTTCAACCTGCTCACTTCCTCCCAACCTCTGAGGTTTCCTTCCTTGGAAGGTTTTCCTGCCTCAAGGTTTTTCCTCCTTGCAACGTTTCCTTCCTCGCAAGGTTTCATTCCTCGTAAGGTTTTCCTCCATGCAGGATTTCCTTCTTTGCAAGGTTTTCTTCTTGGTTAGGTTTTTCCTGGTTTGCAAGGTTTTACTTCCTTGCATGGTTTTCCTCCTTCAAGGTTTTCCTCCTTCAAGGTTTTCCTCCTTGCAAGATTTCCTTCCTTGTCAAAGGTTTTCCTTCTTGTAAGATTTTCCTCCATACCAGGTTTTTCCTACATCCAGAGTTTTTCCTCCACACACGGTCTTCCTCCTTGTGAGGTTTCCTTCCTTGAAACAGTTTCCTCCTTCAAGTGTTTTCCTCCTTGCAGTGTTTCCTCCCTTGCTTAAGGCTTTCCTCATTGCAAGGTTTTATTTCCTTGCAAGATTTTCCGTTCTTTGCGATATTTTCCTCCATCCAAAGTTTATCCTCCTTGTAAAGTTTTCCTCCTTGCAAGGTTTTCCTCCTTGCAGGTTTCCTTCCTTTCAAGGCTTTACCTCCTTGCAAGTTTTCCTCCTTGAAAAGTTTCCTTCCTCACAAGGTTTTCCTCCATGCAAGGTTTCCCCTCCTCATAAGGTTTGCTTCCTTGCAACTTTTTCCTCCTTTTCCTTGCTCACTCGGTGCTGGGATTTGGGAGCAGAAATGGGACCGACACCCCCAAAAAGCCACCCTCCCTCCTTCGGGACCCTCGAGCCCTCTCCGTGCCCCTTCCCCAAACCCTGCGGGGCCATCGTTCCTGGCAGGAGCACGAGGGAATTCGAGGGTCCCCTTTTGTTTTTCTGCCCGGCCAGCGTGGTCCCGGCGAGGTTGGTTTTTATTTTATTTCATTTCTCCTGCCCCGTAATCCCATCGTCTTGTCACGGTTCCCCGGGAAGCGGGGCTGCTTCGAACAAAGCCCCCGGAGCATCCCGGGCTCCYGGAGGGGGTTTTGCAGCTGCGCCTCGGAGCGTGACCGATCGGGAATGAGCCTTCGCAGCGCGTCTAATGCCGTTTGGACAGGGAGCCTTTCATCCGCTCGTGGGAGTGAGGCCCCGGCATTGAGCCGGCAGCTCCCGGCGCTCSGGCCCTCGGCGCTCCCATCCCCGCGGGAGCCGATCGGCAGCGCCGCCGCGGGTTTGGGGCGAGCGAGCTGGGGACCCCCGTCCTCGCCTCCAGCGCTGCGGGTCTGGGTGCAGAGCTCGGGGCAGGGTGGAGGGGCTGAGGCTGGGAGGTGCTCCCCATCGCCGTGAGCTGGTCACTGTCACCCCATGCTGGGCTCCGCTGGGTTACTTGTCGTGGTCCCCTTGCTCTGTCCCCGGCAGGTACCTCATCCTGGTCCCCACCACCCTGTCTCCAGCCTCATCCCGGTTCCCATCTCCACATCCTCGGCAGGTTCCTTGTCCTGGTCCTCATTATGCTGTCCCTGGCAGGTGCCTCCTGATCCCAGTTCCCATTCTCCTGTCCCCAGCAAGAACCTTGTCCAGGTCCTATCCCAGTCCCCATCATCTGTCCTTGTCCCCGTCATCCSCTCCCAGTCCCCGTCACCTTGTCCTGGTCCCATCACCCCAGCCCAGACCCCAGCAGGTGCCTTGTCCCAATCCCAGTCCCCATGTCTCCCCCCGGGGCCAGTCCAGCACCCCAATGCCCTTCAGCATCCGACGACCTTCACTAGGGAAGGTTTGTGGGTTCTTTTTGGGAAGAGGACAGCAGGTGCCAGCCTGGTGCCCTCCACCCTTGGCAGTGCAGGTGGCACTGGGTGGCATCAGCTGCTGAATGTGCTCTGCAGCGTGGCAGGCACAGTTGTGAGTGGGGAAATGTGGATTGGGAACAGGACACTGAGGCTGGAGGACACGTGGAAACACACTTCAGCTGGGAAGAGAAGATGAAGAGATGAGAAGAGACAAGATAACATGAAAATGATGAGAAGAGACAAGATGAGACAATAGGAGAGGGAAAGAGGAGGAGAAGGAAAAGGAGGAGGAGAAGAAAAATAAAGAGAAGGAGAAAAAGGAGGAAGAGGAGAAGGACTAAAGGATGAGGAGAAGGACTAGAAGATGGAGAGGAAGAGGACTAGAAGAAGAAGAAGGAGGAGAGGAGGAAGAGGAGGAAAGATGTTGGCTGTAAAGAAGTTGTATCTCCCCRTGAGCTTTGCCAACCCATCACTTCACGCATTGGACAGGGTGTTTTTTTGTTGGTTTATTTTCCCCCCCAGTGAAAAGTGGTGTTTTGACCCAAACACACGTTTTCATAGCAAAGGTTTATTTTGGCTGAAAGCCTTTTTTTTCCTTAATAAAAAGAAAAATGGTGAGGTTGGTGGGAAGGGTCACTTCTATAAAACCTAWTTTTTTCCTTAAAAAAAGGCTCAACTAATCTATTTTGGCTTTTTTTTTTTTTTTTGCATCAGAAATACCTCTGCGGGAGGCTTTGGGAGTGAATCATTCCCAAAATCCCCTGTCCCACGCCGTGCCTGGTCCTGCCCRGCTTTATCATCTCCCCTGCAGCAAACACCCAGTGGCAACAAAAGAAAATTAGAATTATTAGGAAATACTTTTTTTACTTTAATCTTTTTTTCCCCCCCCCCCAGCAGACTAGAGGGTGGTTTTGCCTCATTTCCCTGCATTTTGGTCATTTAGCTCCACGGAGCTGCTTTGGCACCAGGGTCAAAAATTGCCTCAGTCTTTAGGAAGGAGCAAAGRACCTCCCTGTGCAGCGATTGTTGGGTTTCCAGGGGCATTGGGGTTACCTTTGGGGTAGGACAGCCCTCCCTGCACCCCTGTAGTGGTTTCTGAGGGTGATAAGAGGTTCCATGGCCCGTGAGACCTCCCCAGCACATCTGCCCCAGGCCAAGCTGGAATTAGCCCTGCTGTAGGGTGTCTTCAAGCTGGTTTCCTGGATGGAACTTGGGTCCAGGCAGCCTGTCCTCARCCTTCTCTCTGGATGGACCTCGGTGTTGCAGGTCCCTTGTCTCCATCCTTACCTTCCTGATGGCTCCCAGACCAGTGCTGCAGGTACCTTCCCTCCATCCCTGTCTCCTGAAGGATCCTGCAGGATCTCAGGTCGCTGCTGCAGCCCATCCCCACCTTCTCTGAGCTCCCCAAACCCAACCCAGCGCCTCACCTTGCCCATTCCCGACCCCGGCTGGACCCAGCTCGTGGTGGATGAGGGGCCAAGACYGTGGTGGAGGGAGAAGCAGAGACGGGCGCAGGGGATGGAGCGCCTTCAAAATTGACACCATATGGCTGCTCCTTATCCCCGGGCCCAGTAAATAGGTCTTTCATGCTGGGCCGGTTGCCATAGGAGCAAACACGCAGGAAATATCCCAGATAACTCGAATAGTGGTGAAAACACATGTTTTGGATAAAACCCGGCAGAAAATCGCCCCGTTTAACCCCTCCAAGGCGGTTTTAACCCCTTTTCCCCACCTCAGTGCATGCACCCAGTGGGGAAACTGAGGCACGCCGGGTCCCGGGCTCCTCGTCACCCAGCAGTGGGAAATGTGACGGGATTTTTGCAATGAAGTGGGATTGCTGTCAGGTTCCAGTGTCAGCTTGCCTCCTTCTCCTCCTCCRTCTCCTCCCCAGAGCCCTTTATCAAGACGGATGGCGGGATGCAAGGCCGTGTGCAAGCATTTAGCTTTGATTTGCCAAGGAATTTGCTTGGCTTTGGCTTTTTTATTTTTTCTTTTTTTTTTTTTTCCTCCCCCCTTCCTCTTTTTCTTTCTTTTTCCAGCCTCGGCCAAACCTTTCCTTATCGCATCTGGCGAGCAGCGGGCCCCCGGCGCTGCCCTGGCCGCCGGCCAAGCCCGGAGCCGACAGCCCGGCTGCCGCGGCACGGCCAGGTTCCCCCACGCCGCGGCGTCCCGAGGGGCCGAGCCCGGAGAAACCGGCGGCCCTGGCTCCCAGGAAGGGGAAACTGAGGCAAGGAAAGCCGGGAACGCTGCTGCAGGTGTTCCTGGTTCCCGCAAAGTGGCTTTGTGCATCCCCTCGTGCTGCAAGTATCCCTGTGTGCCACTAACATCCCACATATCCTAAACATTCCTGTGTGCTGCCCGCATCCCTGCACGCTGCTGCAAACAGCCTTGGGTGCTGCAAACATCCCTGTGTACTGCCAGCTTCCCAGTGTGCTGCATCCCTGCACCCCGCAAACATCCCTGTGTACTGCCAGCTTCCCAGTGTGCTGCATCCCTGCACCCCGCAAACATCCTTGTGTGTTGTCAGCATCCCTGTGTGCTGCATCCCATAAACATCCCTGTGTGTTGTCAGCATCCCTGTGGTGCATCCTCACATCCCACAGACATCCCTATGCTGCATCCCCCCATCCCACAAACACCCCTGTGCATTCTCAGGATCCCTGTGTGCTGCATCCYTGCATCCCACAAACATCCCTGTGTGTTGTCAGCATCCCTGTGGTGCATCCTCACATCCCATAAATGTCCCTGTGCTGCATCCCACCACCCCGCAAACATCCCTGTGTGTTGTCAGCATCCCTGTGCTGCATCCCTCCATCCCATAAACATCCATGTGCTGCATCCCTCCATCACACAAACATCCCTGTTCATTGCCAGCATCCTTGTGTGCTGCATCCTTACAGCTTGCAAATATCCCTGTG
>JACAXG010000038.1:1483729-1556348 GCA_018881555.1 Amblyornis subalaris | reverse complement strand
CCCTGTGTGCTGCATCCCCCCATCCCACAAACATCCCTGTGCATTCTCAGGATCCCTGTGTGCTGCATCCCCCCATCCCACAAACATCCCTGTGCGTTGCCAGCATCCCTGTGTGCTGCATCCCATAAACATCCCTGTGCATTGTCGGCATCCCTGTGTGCTGCATCCCCCCATCCCACAAACATCCCTGCACTCTGCAAGACTTCCCAGTGCCTATTTCCAGAAGACACCACTGTTGGGTCCTTCCAGCACTGTGAGGAGAGGAAGCAACCCCATGGAGTCCATCCCAAACCCTGCACACAAGAGCAGCCCTGTCCCTATAAAATGCTGAAGGGGAAGCTGTGGGTGCTGGGATGGGAAAAATTTTGGGAGGGACTGCTCTGGAACATCATGAGCAGGATTTTAGCACAGGAGGGATTGCAACTATGGGGTGCAGATAGGACAAACCAAAGGGACCAGGGAGAAAGCCCCAAGATKAAAGAGCAAGGGGCTGTGGGGCTGCAGCACCAGGGTGATCCCGGCGGGAGGTGGTCCAGCCGACCTGGGATTTCTCCTGGTGCCGTCTTGTAAATACTGCTGACGGGAGGAATGTGCAAGCACGGAGGAAAAATCCTCTTCCAAGCCAGAGCATCGCCTCACAGCCTCCCTCACAGTGGGATCAGAGCCCTCATGATGCTCTTTATCTTGCCAATTCTCCTGGGGAATTTTTTCCGYCTTGATTTTGGTGGGATGCACATCCCCAGCAAGGTGCAGCATCCCTGCTACCCACCACATCCCTGCTTCCCACAGCATCCCTGCCAATGCCACATCCCTGCCACCCCTGCATCTCCCCCACTGTCACATCCCTGCTCCCCTGCAATCCCAAACTAATTTTCCCCCTTCAGCTCCTGTTTTTTGTTTTCCCCTTATTTTTTAATAATCTTTTCCCTGCATCTCCCACCTCCTCCTCCCTCCAAGCTCTGGTTTGGGTTTTGGTGAGGCTTTAGCAAAACAAACACGGTCAAACCACCCCCTCCTAATGTGTAAAATCCCTGGAAAAGCCACAACAGCTCCGCAGGGCGGCCGAGGGCTCGCGCGAGGCACTGGCAGGCCCCCGAGCTGCTCAGCCAGCCCCGCGAGCAGAGCATGGCAGATGAAATCCATTTAATTTTCCCCCTCCTTTTTGATGTCTTTTCCAGCAGGATATTCCTTGCACGCAGGTCCCTCTGCCCCAGGGGGTTGTCGGTGGGTGCTGAGCCCGGCGAGACGATGTTAAATCAAGGAGGGATTGAAGCGACRATAAAACTCTCCAGGACGATGGGAAAAATGGCATTTTCCCTGCCAGACCCCCTCACTTTCCTCCTCTCCACATCCCAAAAATCCCAGCAGTGGCCAAAYGATGCTCAAAAGCCACTTAAAGATTCAGTTCTCCGCTCCCAGGGGGAATTTTTTCCTCCTCCATGAGCGGTTTCCACACTTCTCCCACCCCGATGCTCACTTAGTCCACATCTGGGGGTGGCAGAGCAGCAGTCTGCGGGGTTGGGGGAGCTGGTTTGGGGTTGTTTAGGGTGTTTGGGGTTGTTTAGGGCATTTGGGGTCTTTTTTAGGGCGTTTGGGGGTTCTGCTCTGGATGGTGAGAGCAGCGCTTTCTCCCCACCCTGCCCAAGAATGTTTCTGCTGATATTAAACCCGACCCGGAGGCATTTGGAAGGAGCCGACTTCCTCGCCAAGAAAATGACCTCAGCCTCCTGCTTTGGAGCTTTTTTTTTTTTTTTTACCTTTTTAAAGCATTTTTCTCCCTCTCCTGCCTGCCAGGCAAGAGGCACCACTGGGGCCTCACCCCCGTCCCTGGCACCGCTGCCAGGCTGCATCCACGGTGCCAATCCTCCAATTCAGGGGGATTGTTGTAGGTTTCAATTTGCAAATTCCAATTCGAAGCCATAAATTCCAGGTTATTCCCCACAAAACCCCTCCCTGACGCTGACAGGAGGACCCAGGGGCCAAACCTGCTGCCAAAACCCACCTTGCGCCATCCTCGGGTGCAGGGCACCCGACGACCTGCAAAACTCATTTTCCCAACGAAATAAAAGGGGGGAAAAGAAGCTCAAACCAAGAGCTAACATTGCCCACGACGTTTCTGGAAGGGATTTTTGCAGGAGTTTCCTTAACAGACTCCTCTGCATTTTTGCTTTTATTAATGTGGCGGCATTCCCGAGGCTGCTGCGATGCTTTTGCGAGAGCTAAAACATCTCCTGAGTTAAAAGTCCAACAAATCCAGACCCTCAGGCACCTCCACAGTGGGAAATGCTAGGGAGAGAGGAGGGAAATGCTTGATTTGGGTGTTTTCAGATGGAAAAAGCTGCAGCTTTAGGTTTTTTTTTYCCCTAAATGAGTATTTCTGTCCTGGAGACACCGGGCTGATGGGGGCAGTTCAGAAAGTAAAAATGCTTCTGGAATCCTATCGGATTTCCAATCCCCAAAAAGCTGATGTTTTTGGGGAATTTCCACATTTTCCCCCCAAAAAAACAGACGGGAAATGCTTCCACCATTTTTCTCTGCTCAAAGTGGTGCATCACCRTCCTGGGGCTGCACTGGAATCCCACATCTCCATCCTGCATCCCTCTCCTGCACCCTGGATTCTGCATTCCACTTCTATCCCAGAGCTGCACCCTCCGACTGCATCCTGCTTTTGCATCCCACATCTGCATCCTCCACCCCTMTCCCATGCCCATCCCCTGGATCAGCATCCTGCACCTCAAATCCCGCATCTGCACTGTGAGCCCTGCACCCCATGTCCTGCATCTGCACTCTTCATCCCACATCATGCACCACACATCCCACTTCTCACACCCTGGAGCTGCATCCCAAATCTCACACCCCACATCGGCACCCCAAATCCTGCATCTGCACCCTGAGCTCTGCATCTACATCCCATGCCCTGCCCAGTGTCCTGCATTTGCACCCTTCATCCCACATCCTGCACCATGCATCCCACTTCTCACATCCCACACCTGCATCCCAAGTCCTGTGTCTGTACCCTGTGCCCTGCATCCCATGTTCTGCATCTGCACCCTTCGCTCCACACCCTGCCCTATGCATCCCACTCCTTGCATTCTGCATCCTGATTCTTGCATGCCAAATGTGGAGCCTAAATCTTGCATCTGCACCGTGTCCTGCATCCGCACCCTTCATCCCCTCCACCTGCACCTTGCACCATCCCATGTCCTGCACCTGCACCCCAAACCCTGCGTTTGCATCTCACATCTCCATCCCACCTCCATGTCCGTTCCACCTCCTGCATCCCACATCTCCATTCCACCTCCTTCATCTCCATCCCACATCTCCATTCCACTTCCTTCATGTCCATCCCCATCCCGCTGCCAGGATCCCAAGGGCACCAACAATCCCTGATGGTCCAATTGGCCTCACCAGGAACTCCCACCCCCCACAGGGCCCCGTGTAAGCTCAGCCCCGCGTCCTTACTGGGCCATACTGGGCCATACTGGGCTCTGCCCCGAAAGCTGCACCCTGGCTGTGCCTCATCACCTCCTCCCCCAGCCACGGGACAAAAACTTCATTGCAATGAAAACCGTTTGTGGGGCCGGATTGGTCCCATCCAGTCCTTCCTTCCCACTGCTCCCTGGTGCCATCCCGGYGTTTCTCCAGAGCAGGTGTGATATGGGAGCCCGGCATTCCCAACCTGGCCTGCRCGGAGGGGAGTGGGGAGGTTTCCCATCCACAGGGGCTCCGTTCCCCTCCCCGGCACATCTGGTGGGCAGATGTGGCCAAACAGCCGGGATCTGCCTCCCAGATGGGGGACGAGCTGCAAAATCCCTGTGTGCGACTGGAAAGCGATAACTTTTCCTTGGAAGTCTGCATTTCCTGGCTCGTTGCACGCACACCCCATCTGCAAAGTCCCTGTGCAGAGCTGGGGCAGCGCCGTGGTGCTCTGGTGCTGCAGCATCCCACGTCCTGCACCTCCATCCCATATCTGTACCCTAAATCCCACTTCTGCATTCCTTTTCTGCATCCACATCCCATCTCCTGTGTCCTACATCCCACCTCTGCATCCCAAATCCTGCTTCTGTACTCCATGTTCTGCATCTGCATCYCAAATCCCACATCTGCCCTTTCATCCCATGTCCTGTGTTCTGCATCCCACAGCTGCAGCCCCTCTCCTGTGTCCTGCATCTATGTCACACGTCCTGTGTCTGGAAATCTGCATCCTAACTCCTCCATCCTGCATCTGGGAACCTGTGTCTACATCCTAAATCCTCTATTTTTTCCCCTAAATCCTGTGTCTGCATCCCACATCCTAAATGCTTCTGCAGCCTAAATCCTGCTCCCRCAGCCCCTCTCCTGTGCCCTACATCTGGCACCCTGTGTCTGCATCCCAAATCCTGTGTCTCACATCTGCATCCTGAATCCTCCATCCTGCGTCCATCTACATCCTAAATTCTCGATCCCTCCATTCTGCATCCCTGTCCTAAATCCTGTGTCCTACACCTGCATCCTAAGTCCTTCATCCTGTGTTTATATCCTAAATCCCGTGTCCCCATTTGCATTCCAAATACTCCATCGCAGATCTGCATCCTGGCTTCTCCATTCTGCGTCCTGCATTAAAATCCTAAATCCTAAGTCCCCTCTCTGCATCCCAAATCCTCTGTCTCGTATCCTGCATTTACATCCCCAGTCCCATGTCCCACATCTGCATCCTACGTTCTCCATCTCRCATTCTGTATCTACATTGTGAATCCTCCCCCCTAAATCCTACATCCTACACTTCTGTTCTTAATCCTGCATGCTAAATCCCACATCTACATCCCAGATCCTCTGTCCCACATTTGCATCCCAAATTCTTTGTCCTGCATCCAGCATCTACATCCTGAATCCTACATCCCCATCTAGATCCTAAATCCTCTACCCCCCATCCTGCATCTATGTCCTAAATCCTATGTTTCATACCTGAATCCTAAATCCTCCATCCTGTATATACATCTGAAATTCTAAGTCCCTACATACATCCTAAATCCTCTATCCCACATCTACATCCTAAGTCTTCTACCCCACAGTTGCATCCCGGATCCTCCATCCCGTGTCCTGCATCTACATCCTAAATCCCACRCCCCCATCTGCATCCTAACTGCTCCATCCTGCATCTACATCCTATGTCCAATATCTGCATCCCAAGTTCTCTGTCCCAGATCCTGTGCATCTACATCCCAAATCCTGTGTCCCACATCTCCATCCTAAATCTTGTGTCCCATATCTGCATCCTGAAACCTGCACTCGTGTCCTAAAATTCTATGTCCCCACCTACATCCTAAATCCTCTGTTGCATCCCACGTCTACATCCTAAATCCTCTATCCTACATCCTGAATCTGCATCCTAAATCCTGCATCTAYATCCTAAATCTTAAATCCCATATCTGCATCGTAAATTCCTTGTTTCACATCCTGCATCTACACCCTAAATACTCCATCCTGTGTCTACATCCCAAATCCTGCGTCCCACGTTTGCATCCCAAGTTCTCCGTCCTGCATCCAGCACCTACATCCTAAATCCTCCATCCCCCATCCTGCATCTACGTCCTAAATCCTACATCCCGTCCCTGCACCAATCCCTGAACCCTCCATCCCCGCATCTCCCACCGCATCCCGAACTCCGCTCCCGGGATGCCGCGAGGAGCCCGAGGGCCGGCAGAAGCCCCCCGTGCCCGCCGGAGCGCCATGAATTTGGGATGAGGCGGGGGCAGAAGCCCCCGGCCGCCCGCCCCGGCCGTGCTGTTGGTTTAAGGATTTGCCACGCTCCGGTGCCTCCGAGCGCGCCGGGTCCCCGGCGGGGCCGCACAAAGGGCGCTTTCAGGGCCCCGCTCGGCACAGCCCCCCTCGCCCGGCCACATAGGAACACAAACCTTTTATCCCCCTCGAGTTTCCCCCACAGACCCCGAAAGCGGAAAATAATCSCCTCTACAGAATTAAGAAACCCAAAGAACCCTAAAAATTAGGGTGGAAAATAATTCCCATGGGAACGGAGCCCGGTTAATGCGCGAGACCGCGGCCGAGCAGGAGCAGCGTCCTATCTCTCCCGAAGCATCCTGGGGAGGGGTGGACGTGCCTGTGACCCCCCAAAATATCCCATTTACAGCAGGTAACAGGTGAAAAATTAATTTGTTTTGACAGCGAGACCCACTCATGCAACGAGTTGTGTCCAGCCTCGTGCCCCTCCGCAACCCTCCATTCCCGAGGCATTCTCGAAGATTTTCTACTTTTTTCATGCCCTTAGAAATATAAATTCCTGGGGGGAATGAACCAGAAAACCCTGTATTCAGCCTAATTATCCCCCCTGGCCGCAATCTGTGATCTCTGGGACAATTAAAAGTGCTTAATCCCGGCTGAAAAGCAAACAAGGTCGGAGCGCGGCGTCTTCCTGCCTTCCCCTCGCCCGCTGCCGGGGTCTCGCTCCCCAGCTGCAATATAAATATGCAATTAAAAAATCGCCGCTAATTGCTTCGCCCAAGGGGGGTTCCCACCCGGGAAACAAAAAAACCCGGGGAAAGGGATATTGGGCAAAAAAAAAAAAAAAAAAATTAAAAAGGGGTAAACGAGTAAAAAGCGCGTTTTTGACCCCAATAATGGAACGCTGATGCAGCTTTGGGGAGAAATTGAGGAGATGTCTCAGGGTTTGCACCCACCTGGGGTSGGGTTTTTTTTGGGGGGATGCTCTTTTTTGGGGGGGATGGGGTTAATCCCCGGCCCTCCTCTCTCGCTCCAGCGCTAACAACCCCTGGCAGCTCTCGGGCTCGTTAGTCCTTCCGAAAAGCAATTAGAGAGGCTGGAAAATGAGGGCAGCCGCTGCCCTGAGCCAGGGCAGGAATGGGGGGCGGGGGGGGAGGGTCAGCCCCTAAACCTTGGGGCTGGTTTAGGGCTGCAGGGCTCGGCAGAGATCCCACAGTGGGATTTACGGCGGCTGCGCCGTCAGTAGGTTTCAGAGYGAACAAGCCATTGCAAGGTCCCCCTTGCAGGAAGCAGCCTCGCTTCGTGTCCCCCAGGGCTTTATTGAACCTTCAAAACCTAAAACAGGTGGTTGGGCACCTTCACAGCTTTTGGGTGCTGGTGCTGGAGCCCAGCCAGGAGCAAGAGGAAGAGGAGAAAGAGGAGGAAGAGGCAGACGAAAAGAAGGAAGAGGAGGAGGAGGAAGGTGCAGAGGCTCAGGTGCCGGGCAGCCAGACTTTCTGGGTGCTGACGATGTCGCTGAGCTTGGCCTTGATCTTCAGGAAATGCCTCTTGAACTCCAGGCCGTCGCCCTGTGCGGGGAGAGCTCGGGGGTTACATCCCCCTGCACCCACTTGCATCCCCCTGCATCCCCTGGCACCCACCTCCCATGGTCACCCCCCACCCTGCACGGTCCTGCACCCACTTTGTGGCCCTTCACCACCCTGCACCCGCCCCACAGCCCCTCACCCAACCCTGAGCCCCCACCACCCAACCCTGACCCCCACACACCTTGGAGAGGCGAAAATCCACCAAAATCTTGCTCTCCATCTCCACCAGGTTCACCTTGAAGATGAGCTTGTTGTTCCTCCTGTCCGTGGTCGAGATGGTGACCTGCAAAGGGGGGGGGGGGGGGGGGGGGCGGGGGGGGGGGGGGGGGGGGGGGTGGTACCCCGAATTATTCATCGATTTGACAGCCCAGGGGGTCCCACCCCCGATTTCAGCCCCTGATCCCCACCTGGTTGGTGCAGCTCATCTTCCAGCCGTACCCCATCTTCTCACACACCTCCTTCAGCGCGCGGTACGAGCCGTCGGCGTCCAGCTTGGTGAAGAACCGCGTCATCCGCTTCACCAGCCGCTGCCACGGGCTCTGCGGCCCCGAAAAACGGTTCCAAACGTTATAAATCCCGCCAGGAGGCTCGTAACTCCCGCTAAGTTCCAGCCCCAGCTCGGTGAAATCCCGGCTCTCGGTGAGGAAATATTGGAAAGCTGCACCCCCTGACGGCACAAGCCGACAGCTGCATCCCAAAGGGCAGAAATGCTGCACGGCCACATCCCAAACAGTGCAAAGTCCCCGATACCGTAAATACGGCAAAAATGCTCCTTGATGTCACACACGTGATGCAAAGTTGCAGCCCAATAGTACAAATAGTGCGATGACGGACCCCAAAAATGTAAATTGGATGCAAAACTGGCCCTCCCAATGCTGCAGAGTTGCACCCTTGTCTTGGAAAGTTGCATTGTATGACTCAAGGTACAAGTTGCACCCCAAATATCACAAGGTTGCACCCCAAGAGGACAAACCTTGCCCAGCTGTGCCCCAGTGCTGTCAAGATGCTCCCTGATATTGTAAATCAGAGGTGAAGCTGCTCCCCAAACACCACAGAGCAGCCCTCAACCATTGCAAAGTGCATCTTGATACAAAAAATGATGCACATTTGCACCCCAAATCTTGGGAGGTGGCACCCTGAGATGATAAACCTCACACAGCTGCATCCCAACATTGCCAAGTTGCTCCCTGATATTCCATATAGAGCAAAGTTGCTCTTTAATATAATATTTATGATGCAAAGTTGCATCCCAATATTTTACACAGTGCAATGCTGCACCCCAATGTTGTAAATCGGATATGAAGTTGCCCCCCAAGTCCCTGGCAAAGTGACATCCTGATACTAAAAGTCCTGCAAATTTGCACCCCAAATCCTGCAAACTCTGCACCCTGGGGTGGTAAATATTTGACAGGCACAGCCCCAACACTGCCAAGTTGCTCCCTGATATTATAAATATGACAAAGTTGCTTCTCAATCTTTTCTGCAACTAAGGCAAAGTTGCACCCCAATAGTATAAAATATTGTAAGTTGGATGTGAAGCTGCCCCCCAAATGCAGCAGAGTTGCACCCCAAGATGATAAACCTCCCCCAGCCACATCCAAAACATTGCCAAGTTGCTCCCTGATATTATAAATATGGCAAAATTGCTCCTTATTGTCATATATATGATACAAAGTTGCACTCCAATTTAGAGACAGTGCAGCGTTGGACCCCAACATTGTAAATCGGATGTGAAGCTGCCCCCCAAACACCACAAGGCCTCGGCAAAGTGGCATCCTGATACTAAAAATACTGAAAAGCTGTGCCCCAAATCCTGCAAACTTGCACCTCCAGGTGAAAAATAACACAGTCACATCTCCAATACTGCCAAGCTGTTCCCTGCTATTCCCCACCAGGCAAAGCTGCACCCCAACACCACAGAGCAGCCCCCAAACACTGCAGGGTGCATCCTGACACCATCGACGATGCAGAGCTGCGCCCCAAATACCGTGAGGTGGCATCCCAAGAGGATAAACCTCACCCTGCTGCATCCCAAACACTGTGAGGCAGCACCCCGACATTCCAAGCGGTGCCGGTTCCCCCTGCAGCCCCTGACCTGGGAGGAGCCTGGGGTGCCCAGGAGCTGGCTGTTGACCAGCATGTGCTCGGGGCAGGCGGGCTGCGAGAAGCTGAAGCCCTGCACCAGCTGGTCGATGCTTCCCGCGCCGCTTTCCCAGGGCATCCCGCCCGTGCCCGGCTCCGGCTGCGACGTGGAGTAGCTCGCCTTGTCCTCGCTGCAAGGCAAGGGGGGACACAAGGGTTAGGAATGCCAGAGTGTGGGAGAATTGCACAGGATTTTGCAGGATTTGGGAGGATCACAGGGGTTGTGGGGGTTTCCACCCAGCCACCTCCCGGGGAGAATGCCGGGAAAGCGCTGAGGTGCACGAGGAATTGCAAACCCCTGAGTAGGGAAGCAGAGGCTCACCCCAGCGCGCCCTTCACYGGCGAGAAGTCTGTATCCGATCGGATGTGCTTGGAGAAACCACCGGGGGAGTCAGAGACCCCCCCTGAGGAGAGCCGAGCCCGCTTGACATCTGCAAAAAGGGACAGGACACCCAATAACCCCCCCGGCTCCGGGGCCACGAGATCGCTTCCCCACAGCCCCTTACCCTTTTTGAGGGGTCTGCTGTACCACCGGTCCTTCTGGATGTCGGGAATGGTGATCCTCGCTGTCGGGCTCTCCGTGAGGATCTTGTGCAGCAGCGCTGGGGGAGGCGAGGGGGTGGAAGACAATATGGTGTGTGTATGTATGTGTATATACATGTGCATATGTGTATAGTTAGGGAGCTGCTGGGTGCCRGGTGCTCACCCAAGGGAGCCGAATCGATCTTCTTCCAAGGTGGGAGGTAGGTTTTCCTCTCCTTCCAGTCGCTGTATTCCTGGCAGCTGTCGCTGGGCTGGTCCCAGGGCAGCTCTGCCGGGGGATCCCGCGGCCGTCACCACGCAGTGCCGCGACCCCCGGGCACACACGTGGCACCGCGGGGACTTGGGGGGCCAGGTGTCCCTGCCCTGAGCCAGGCGCTGATCCCATGTGGTCCCCATGCATCCCACACATCCCYATGCATCCCATACCTCCCTGTGCATGCCATGCTTTCCCACATGCATTCCATACCTCCCCATGCATCCCACACATCCCTATGCATCCCATACCTCCCTGTGCATGCCATGTTTTCCCACATGCATTCCATACCTCCCCATGCATGCCACACATCCCTGTGCATCCCATGTTTTCCCACATGCATTCCATACTCCCCATGCATCCCACACATCCCTGTGCATTCCATGTTTTCCCACCTGCGTCCCATACCTCCCTGTGCATCCCATACCTCCCTGTGCATCCCATACCTCCCTGTGCAGCCCATGTTTTCCCACACGCATTCGGTACCTCCCTATGCATCCCAAACTTCTCCTATGCATCCCATACCTCCCCTGTGCATCTCATACACCCCCCTTACGTACCCCATACATTCCCCTCCTGCAGCCCTCTATGGCTTCCATATATACCCCTAGATATTCCAAACACAMCCCCCATGCATTTCATGTCTCCCTTATCGATCCCACACCTTCCCGCTCTGCTTCACACATCCCTCCCCCGGTGTACTCCATACCTGCCCCCCATCTCATATGTGCTCCTTCCCCATCCCATACATCCCTCRGTGCACTCCACACACTTCCCCTCATGGATTTCATCCGTGCACCCCTTCTGCTTTCCACGTGTACACCCCTCCTCATTCCCTTATACTTTCCCTYTGCATTCCATACCTACACCCCACACATTCCATAAACATCCCCCCCCCATCTCCTTTGCACCCCTCCTGCATCTCCCACACGCCCCCTGAGCACATCACCTGCATCCCCTAGGGGCATCCCCATATTCCCACCTCCGGCCAGCACGGCCGTCAGTACATCACCCCCTGTGGATTCCATACATCCCGGAGCCCCCACCTCCGGCCAGCATGGCCGTGAGCACCACGCCGCAGGCCCAGACGTCGACGGGCTCGGCGCGGAACTCCGGGCGCCGCAGCAGCTCCGGGGCCACGTAGGGCAGGGTCCCGCACATCTTGTTCAGCAGCCGCTCCCGCCCGTTGTGCCGGAACACCGTGGCCAGCCCGAAGTCCGAGATCTTCAGGTTGTCTGGGCACGCGAAAATTAAAAATCGGAACTTCAAATGAACCCCCCCCTCCGAAGATTAAATGAATTTAAAATGCAAATTAAAATCAAAACGTAAGTAAAAGTTTCAGTCCTAAACTCAAATTGAGATTTCTGATTAAAAATTTGAGTTAAAAATAGGTTCAGAGTARAAGTTCAAGTTAAGATTTAGAAGTTCTAAGTTTAAAAGCTGAACTTAAAATTTAAATTAAAGTACAAATAAAATTTAAAGAAAAAATGCAAATTAAAATACAAATTAAAGCTTACAATAAGAAATGAAGCCAAAAAATTAAAAAAACCCTTTAAATTAAAATTATACGCTAAAATTTAAATTAATAATAAAATTAACCCCCTAAATTAAAAATTCAAATGGAAAATGTAAGCATTCAAATTAAAACTTTAAATTAAACGTTCAAGTAAAAAATACAAATTAAAAACTGAAAACTAAGCAGGGGTTGGAGAAGGACACGCCCACCCCCACCTCGCTCATCCAGCAGGAGGTTCTCCGGCTTCAGGTCGCGGTGGGTGATGCCGATGCTGTGCAGATACACCTGCGGGTGAGGGGAAGGGTCAGCGCTGCGTGGGAATCATGGAAAGGGTCAGTGCCGTGCGGGAATCGCCACCGGCGCCAGTGGCATCACCACCTCCGGCCATCCCGGTGGTCACTCATCCCGGTGGTCACTCACCACGCCGGCAATCAGCTGCTGGAAGAACCGCTGAGCCTCCGGCTCCGGCATCCCCACATCSGGCTCTGCACGTGGGGAAGAAGAAGGGGAAGAGCAATCCTCAGCCGTGTGGGGACTGCAATTTTAGATGCCCCATTGGCCCTAAATCCCGAGTACTCCCGTGCCGCACCGATGCGGTCGAAGAGCTCTCCGCCGCGGCAGTATTCCAGGAACAGGTACTGCGTGGCCCCTTCCCGCCGGTGTCCGTAGAACCGGACGACATTCTCGTGGCTCAGCATCTTGTTGATGCAGATTTCCTTCTTGATGTTCTCCGGGCACTCGGCCGCGCGCTTCATGTCCACGATTTTCACGGCCACGGCCTCCTCAGTGCGGCGGTTCACGGCCAGCTGCACCCTGCGGTGGGCAGCGGTCAGCGGGGGCACGGAACAGCAGGGAAYGGGCAKGGAATGGGCAGGGAATGCTTCCCCCAGAGACAGGCAGTGGGCAGGGAACGGGCAGGGCATGCCGCCACTAGAGACAGGCAGCAAGCAGGGAACAGATAGGAAATGGGGAGAAAATTGTGCCTCTGGAGACAGGGAACGGACAGGGAATAGACAGGGAACGCGCAGAAAATGCTGCCCCTGGAGACAGGGACGGGGCAGGGAACAGGCAGGGAATGCAGGCACAAGCAGCCGCAGGTGTACGATGGGCACGCACTGGGTGTGCARTGGGATGCAATGGGCAAGCAGTGGGCACGTAAGGGCAAGCAATGGCCACGCATCAGTGAGCTAACAGCAGGCATGTGATGGCCAAGCGGTGATAAACAGTAGGCAAGCTGTGGGCACACACAGAGCACGGGACGGCCACGCGGCGGGTAAACAGTGGGCACCCAGTGGCCGTGCACGACCACGCAGGGACAAGCAGCGGCTGTGCAAGTGGCACATGCAGGGGCGACGGCGGGCAGCGGCCGGGCAAGSGGCAGGGGCCTGGGGCGCACAAGGGGCAGGGCAGGGGCGTGCAAGGGGCGGACCCGGCCSGCAGCAACCCCGCCCGACCCGCCCCCCCCCGCACTCACTCCCCGTAGGCGCCTTCGCCCAGCGTCTGCACCAGGTCCCAGTCCTCCACGAACGGCACCGCCATCCCCGGCCCCGGGCCCGCTCCGGGCCGCGATCCCGCGCCGGTGCCGGTCCAGCCACGCCGCCCTTTCCCGCCAGAGCSGCKAGCCCCGCCCCGCCCTGCGCGCGCATGGCCCTGGCCCCGCCCCCGGACCAGATGGCCGCGCCCACCCTCCCAGCAGCAAAGGCCCCGCCCCCCACGCGCACGGACCACGCCCTCACCTGAAATCCCSCGCCCCTGCCCAGACCCCGCCCCCAGCCCACATTTCCACCCAAACCGATCAAAAGCAGCCGAACGGCTCGGGCCGCACGTCCCTCTGTCAGAACTCGGGGAAAAATCCACCAAATTTGTTTTTATTTATTTGCATACTTCACAATTYCTGGTCAATCAGCCCCGGTGAGAGCCGCAATTCCTGATTTGGCGACGGCTCCGTGTGTATATAAAAATCACTCTGGCAGGATGGGGCCGGCAGGGTCCTCCCACCGCTGCCTGCGCTTACAAACGGTACAAAACAAACCCAAAACAGCCCCCCCTCGAAACCCCACCAAACCCCCAAATCTCTGCTGCACAGGCCAAGGCTGGGTCAGTGCGGTGTCCGGCATGGCCGGCGGCGGCTCCTCTACGTCCTCGACAACCCACGGTTGTCCAAATCTTTCACCTGGGCAGTAAAAAAAGGTTCATGAGGTGGAATTCCATGTTTTTTTCCCAACCCGGGGGGCTTGGGCTTGCTCWCTGCCATACCTTGTATATTCGGACCAGCCAGTGCTCTGTGGTGTACGCCTCCTCCAGCACGTCCAGCTCAAAGTCCTTGTTGCCGATTTCGGCGTTCCTCACCCGGTCATAGCCTGGCGGTCGCTCTAGGAGAGGGCAGAGGACAGGCAGTGCTGCTACATCACCCCCCAGAGATGTCAGGGCGTTTTGGGGCACCCCAAAAGCGGTGCCACCTCAMGGGGGTGACTCAGGGACTCACTGGCCTCGGTGTAGACCTGGCCGAAGCGGTAGTAGCACATCTTGTACATGAGGCAGTTGAGCAGCACCGGGGAGCCCTCGCGGTCCACTCGGAACTCCCCGGTGGGGGTGTAGTAGTCGTGCTCCTTGATGTGGCGCCCTGTGTCCGTGCTGCCCCCGATCCGCACCATCCACAGGAACTTGTTGATGTCTGGAAGGCAGAGAGTTGGGGGCAATGACTGAGGGGTTGAGTTAAGCTGGAGGCCAGGACAGAGGAGTTAAGTTTTGGGGCAAAGAATGAGGACTTGAGTTTGCCAAGAGCAAGAGGTTCAGTTTGGCTGAAAGAACAAGAAGTTGAGTCGAAGCAAAAGAATGAGGAGTGAAGTTGAGCTGCRGGGCCAGGAGGGAGGAGTTCAGTTGATGTTGGGGGCCAAGAGCAAGGGGTTGAGTACAGGGAGAGCTAAAAAGGCAYGTGCAGCTCCAGCGAGGAGCATTCCTGCACCATTTTCACTCCGCAGTCCCGGCTGGAGGTGGGACTCAGCCACCAGCACCCCTGGATGGGCCTGACCCRTCTCAGAGCAGGACCTTACCGTCGGACGAGTAGCCGGTGAGGCCGCCGAAGATGACCAGCACGTAGCTGACGTCCAGCTCCCTCATGATCTCGTAGGCTTTCTCCTCCGTCGATGCCATGGCCTGGGGCAGACGCGGTGTCAGCCAGTGCTGATGTGGGGCCCAGACAGGCTGGCCAAGGCAGCGGGGGAGGGGAGGACCCACCTGGCCGACGCGGGAGATGTGTGTGTTGTTCCAGGTGTTGTTGTCCACCAGGATGGTCCGGTTGGCCATGGCGGTGATCTGGTACCCGTAGTCCCACCAGGACATCACCTTGGCATCCTACAGCCAAACATTGGCCCGTAGTGTCAGCACCTCAGTGGGTAATGCTGGGTGCCCAACATCCCAGTCCCCCCATACCTCCGGCGTGTTGTGCCGCAGCCAGTAATAAGCTTCTCGGAAGTCATCGAAGATGATCCTGCTGCCATCCCCGCCGCGGGCGGAGAGAACGATGGACGGGGAGGAATAGGCCTCRCTGGTCACCCAGGTGGAGTGGAAGGTGTAGGTGATCAGGAAGAAAGCCATGACCAGGATCATGCCGCTGGCAACCTGTGGGAACAACCCGGGGGCTCAGCGCTGGAGGGACAAGGCCATCGGCCTCCCACACTCGGCCCCACCAAGACCAGGCATCYTCCTGAGCCAGCCTGGTGCTCACCTCGTTTTTGATGGGGTAGGTGGAGTCTTGCTGCTTTTTGCTCTTCTTGTCCGGCCGGCTGATATCCAGGTTCTTCATGTAGGTGGACAACACCTGAGAGACCCCRATGCCAGACAGGATGCACATCACCGGGGCCAGCACCAGCATGAGACGCACCTATGGCAACAGCAGAACTGTCAGAGAAGGAATCCAGGCAGAAATCCAAGAGAAGAGTGAATTTGATGCCATTCCTAATCCAGCACTTCAAATTTAGTGGCTACATCAGCCTCAGGATAAACTCGTGGCTGATTTCTTTAGTGGGGAGCTGCCACCATCTCAGACATCCCTGAGGGAAATTCCCTGAGGAGCTCAAAATTGACCCATGTAGTAAACTGAGGTCACTTTGGCAATCTCAAGTGGAGGCAAGGATTAGTAGCTGTCTCCACAGCAGAACTCAACCACATTAAGTGTTCAGAGTGCCACAGAAAGAGGGGAAATGGGCTCATCAGCAGCCATTTGTCACTAGTCCCAAAGACTTTGCTTGGGATTGCAGCTCAGCTCTGGGAAACCAGGAACAGCAACCGGGTGGTGCTGACCATACATACATGAGTAACACCCAAACCAGTGAGTTTTGCAACCTCACTTGCCCTCGCTGCACAGAGGGGCAAAAAACCCACATTTAAGGAAGGGAGAAAAGCCCTCAGGGTGAAAGAATCATCACTAAGTTCAGAAAAACAAATTAAATTGTTACGAGCACTCAGCCGTGGTGCCGGCGCCTGCAGGCAGCAGCCCTCACCATGACAGCAGAGAAGTACATGCTGGTCACGCCGTACATGATGATGAAGATACGAGCATCCGAGAGGTTGCTGAAGCAGTAGTAGAGCCCAACTGCGAGGAGGGAGAGAAATGGGGCAGGTTCAGCTCAGAGATGAAATAAAACCAGGCACAGAGGGACACAGTGCTCCCCACCACTACCAGGAGAAGCAGGAGGAACTCTCTGGTGAACAACTCAGGGTCTGGCCACTCACCTGGGAACATGAAAACAAGGAGCTGCAGGTCAAAGTAGTAAGAGGACCAAGTGGTGGGCTGGTGCTCGGAGACGGAGGCGATGATGGGGATGTTGTTCTTGGCATAGGAAGGGTCCAGCAGGGAGTAGAAACGCCCCGTCCACGGGGAGATTTTCCCTAGGAAAGTGGAGAAAACAAATCCTCTTTKGATCCAGCAGAGTAACGGGCAATGCTGACACACACTCTCCCAGGGAAGCACGTGTGAGGCTGAACGAGCAATCCCAGAGCTCCTTTAGAATCTCTATTACTCAAACCTGCCATTTTAGAAAAGAAATAMAATGCAATTTCACCCTAAAAACCTTCTCTCCACCCAACCTCTATTTTTAGCCTCTCTTTGCTACTACAGAGCAACAATCAGTATCTGCAGCACCAGCASAGTGTCCCCAGAGTCTCTCTCTCTCCTATCTTACAGCTCCTGCTCAAATATTCCTTGCTAATGCACAAATTCRGGCAGGCCCCAACCTCTCCCTTCGAGGGGGCTTGCAGGCACTGACACCACAGTAACACTACGTTAGGATGGACAAATTCCATGCCTTTGGAAGCAAGCAAAGCGGGTGAAAGACCCTTGTCATGGCCGCAGTCTTGGGCTACCTGTGAGCATCAGCACGGCCCCGACGCTGAGGAGRACGAAGCCAACCAGGGAAATGACACTCCTGAAGAGGATTTCGAACTGCTGTGGGTTCAGCTTGCTCCGGAGGTAGTCCACGAAGGCATGGATCTGGCACAAGCCGAAGACTCCGAGGGCGGCCATGTGCTCCGAGGAGAGGACAGGCTGGGAGCGGGGCAGAGCGTGGTCAGACACGAACGAGAGCCRTTGGCGGCTTTTTACACAAATCACTTCTCGGCACAATCGCTGCCAGGCACAGGCAAATGTTCAAATGCTCCCTCCCCATGATTGGCACAGCTGGCATGAGTCCCTTTCCTACATCCGCTTTGATTCTGATAAGAATCCACGTGGAAAATTAACCAGATCCCCTTGAAAACATGAGCCAGGCAGGCCTGTTTCCTGCCACGCTGACACGCACAAGGCAGGAGCGTTTCCTCCACCAAAACCAAAGATATTTTTATGAAAGGCAACCTGTGCCAAGAAGGTTATTAGGAGCTTTGAAAGTCATCCAGCACCTCCAAAKGCTCTTTCTGCCAGAGGTGGCAAGGAATCAGCATCATGGGAGCTGCAACAAGGAGGCAGCACCCACTTATAACCTCAAGAAGGAAAAGCAGGTGCCAGAGCACTGCTGTGCTGTTACAACCCATCCCTGGGTCTGTAAATCCTCCTGGTGCCCACCTGGAAGCCCACAAAGGAGATCTGCATGGAGAGGATGGTCCCCAGGCAGTAGACTGTGCAATAGGCTACGTAGATCCTGTGGGAGAAGCGCCCGGTGAGCATCAGCACGAGGACGTGCAGGGGGATGAGGTTGATCAGGAAGACGTAGCCGCCCCACGAGGAGACCTGCCGGGACACAAACCAGACACACATCCGCAAGTTCCAGGACTGAACAGCTGCAGAGCTGAGGTGAAACGTGGAGGTTTGGCTTTCCTGGGATCATGGGCAGAATTTTCACCCAGCAGCAATGCCAGCTGGGATCTGCTCTATCCTAGGGCATCCTCGACATCCCAGCTGCCAGAAACCCGGGTTTTTCAACACTATTAAGAAAACCTCACACAAAACCCACTAGGTTTTGGGAAGGGAAAACGAATAAAGAAAGGACCCATTCCATTTCCATCTCCATGGAGGTTCTAGGTCCCTGGACACATGGACACAGGAACAGCATGCTGTGGATTCCTGGTTAGCATATCCAGAGGGATCTGAGAGTCAGGATCACCCCAGTGCCAGGAGAAGGGACACTCACCATGTAGAAGTAGGCAAGGGCACACATGGCTGCCCAATAGATGGAGCCAGTTTTTACAGCCTTGATCCACATGTAGTAGGTTAAGAGCATGCAGAATATGGCGATACCTGCGGAAGGACCCAGAGCCGTTAATGTCATCCCTGGGGCACAGCAGAGCACTCAAACCATTAAAATCGATATGTAAATGCTTTTGCTGCTCTATCACTCAAAGAGCCTGGCCTGGGAAAAGTGTTTGGTATCTGGTTTCTACACTGAAACACTGCAGAGTTTGTGTCTCACTGCAAGCAAGAGCTCACGTGGCTTCTCCCTGCCACACCAGCTGGAAGAACTCCTACACAGCCTCCAAAAGCCCAGCTACAGGAAAGGAACCTAGATCCTCCTCTGCCCCAGGCACTGACAGCGAGATTCCTGCCTTTGCCAGTCCCAACGTCACTGCYGGAACAGCGAAAAAAGCACAGAGGAACCACACAGTAGCTCCAGTTCCAGGCGGAGTTTGGGGAGGTGGCAAAACCCTTCTTGACTGGCAAACAAGGACACTTGGGCAAACTCGCTGCCAGAGTTGGGAAACACTCCCTCTTCTCCATGGCATGGCAAAGAATCGCCTCCAATCTCCAATTGGTCGGGTTTGTATGGCACAAAGGGGAAAGGACAGGGCCTCTATCATGCCCTGCAGCATCTTTACCACTGTTTTCCAGCACCCAAAAGTCCTTAAAGGCTTCCCTGAGGGTCACAAACTCACCTTCATTGTCATAGGAGCCGGCGACAGACCGAGAGATGTACCCAGGCACAACTGCGATCATGGCAGCAGCAAGGAGTCCCGCCCCTGCATCCTGGGAAAAACAGCCAGGGGAAAAACATCAGGGCTTAGGGATTTTATTACTTGAAGGAATAAAAATTAAGTGTGGAAATGAAGTTTTCAAACAGATCTCCCACTTCCCAGAGGTCGGTGTTTTGAGGAGTGTGGTGGTCACCTCCACACCTCTAACCCAGCTGCTCTCCCAAATGGCAAACAGCTCCTGTTCCTCTAGAAAGCCAAAGCCTGYGGGGCACACCCCGCTGGCCCCTGTACCTTGAGCTCTTTGGTGAGGTGGTAAGTCACGATGGTGGTGAAGGAGGAGAAGAGGGGAGCCAGGAACACACAGACGTTGCGGATGTCAATGGTGATGTGGAAGAAGTGCAGCACGTGGTAAATCGCTGCCGATGTGATCATCAGGCCTGGGGATGGAAACAACACCGTTACCAGGGTGTTCCAAAGACGCTCCAGGAAGGAGCTGCTGCCCAAGATGCATCCCCAAGCTCCTCTCTGTTCCAGCAGGCACTCATGGATGTGTTCCACATCCACTCCCCACCCCTCTCCCAATTTTCCCTTGCACCAGCTGAGTTTTGGCTTGGCCAAAGTTTTACCTGGGTAAATGGTTCCCCCGATGATCCTGCCCAGGGGGTACCATGCTCGGTCATCAAACCAGTTGTGGAATTTGTAGAACCCCTCCTCGGCCAGGAAGCGGGTGGTGCGGTAGTTGAAATACCTGCAAGGGTGACAAGGTGTGACAGCCCCGTGAGGGCAGAGCCTGTGTGTTCCACAGTTCCCTCAACTGACCCAAAGCTCAGAGGCAAAGGTTCATCCTTCCTCTCACTGGGTTTACAAAGGGAGTGATTTAACCAGCAACAAGCCTGCGACATGGACACAAGTTGTGCCAGGAGCCCTCTCTCCTGCTGTGTCCAGGCAGGGAATAAAGCCCTCCCAGCTGAAAAGCAATGGCAGGTGATTCTTAGATCCAAGTTGCAGGAAGAGTCCTGGGTACCAAGTGAATTTGGGTGTGGAAGAGGAAAACCAAGGTGTCCTGAAACCTGCCCTCCAAATCCTGCATCCTCAGTGGGGATTAACTTGAGCCTGGCACACACTGCCCAAATTCCATGTGCTCCAGAAAAGGAAACACCCAACGGGTCCCCAAGAAATGACAAGGTAACACTTACGGGTCAAATTCATGGATGACACTTTCAAATCTTAAGACGGAAAAAAGCCTCGTGGAGAAAGCTGAAAACACAGAGAAGGGGTAGAATGAGCACACAGAGTTCACAGAGCCAGTTACCCTCGGTTTTCCTGCTTCTTTGCTGGATTAAAATTATTTTTGTACTAAATTGGCCACTGGGAAGATAGAGAAAGGCAGTTTTCGAAGGAAAAGGCACRGAAAGAATAAGATGCGCTTTAAAGATATGAGAGGTTCACAGCKGGGAAGAGAAAGGAAGGGATGAGAAGGGGAAGAGAAAAGAAAGGGAGATAAGGAGCAGAGGCAGCTCCATTCTAGAGCCCCCTCTGAARGCAATCCCTGAGGACACAGACTTACACAGGACAGCTGCCATCGACAGGATGAGGAGCTTGAGCAGCGTGTCCTGCTTCTCGTAGGAGAGCCGGAGAAACCCCAGCTTGGTCATTTTCACATCAAATGCAGGGCCTGAGGATCCTTGAACACCTGGACACAAATGGGAAGGTATCAAAGAGCAACTCAGACCACGYTGTCTCTAAAGGCTCCATGAGCTCAGACTTTAAACCCCTCATCAAAAAGACAATCCATGGAGAATGAGAGAAATGGGTACTTTTTCTCACACACAGCAGATCTAAACAGCTCCTGGTTTCTTCCACTTTGAATTATTTATGTTAAATAGATATACTCCAGTAGTTTGTTAATGCAGACCAGGACAGCGAATCGGATTTGCTCACACCAGACAACGYGGCTGTTTAATTCAACTTTCCTGGGCAGAAGGAAAAGCCAGAGAAATCCTGGGCTTGGACACCAAGGAAGTGAAACTGCTACTAGAGGATCAGAGCTTTATCATGCTTCTACCCTGAAAACATTTAGATTTCTTTAAATCCTTTCTTTGCCCAATGAATCAGGAAAAACCCCTCCCGCTGCTCCGGGCAGGCTCAGTCCCAGCACGGGTGGGTAAATGTGCAATTCAGGTCTCCGAGCTACATCACCGAGGAGGGCACATTGGGACAGGCTGAGATTTAAAACCCAAACAAMCCGGGCCTGGAAAAACCTTCCTGTGCCCAGAAGTGATACCGAATGGCACACACAGGGCACTGCCTGGTACAGAAACAGCCCYGCGTGGCGGCAATTTCCTGCACGCCCGGGATAATGAAGCAGCTGATAATGGCACAGTGCAGATGCCTCCGGGCACCAGTGGCTCTGTCCCGGGGTCCCCGATGTCCCCAGCGGGGACCCTTCACCACCCAGGAACTCCCAGTGACAGAGAGCACCCCCCGACCGCCCGGGCTCCAGCCCCTGACAAACCCCAGGGTCTCAGCCCACACGCYTGGGGACCTCTCAACCCCCAGGGCTCCCCCTCCCCACACGCCTGGGCACCCTCCAAGGCCCGGGCACCCCATAATCCCCCCAGCTCCCTCACACCGCAGGCCCCGCACGCCACATACCAGGGCACCCCGCAGCCCGGGCAGCCCGTCACGCCCAGGCTCGAGGACCCTTAGCCCCCTCAGCCCCGGCCGGGTCCCGGTCCCGTCCCGTCCCGTCCCGTCCCGTCCCGTCCCGTCCCTCACCGCGGCCCCGCCGCCCCGTCCATCCGCCCCGCGCAGCCGCCCTGCCGCCGCCACCGCCAGCCCGCGCCCCGCCCCCGTCCGCTTCCTATTGGTCCTCGCCCACGCCACTCCAGCTACGGCCGCGCTCATTGGCCGAAGCGCCTGACACGCACAAGAGTGCGGGGAGGAGCGGGAGGCGTATGGCGCCTTCCGATTGGCGGAGCGCGGGGCGGGCGGGGCCCGCGGGGAAGGAGCCGTGACGTGTCCGTCCGGGTTTGCGAGGCCCAAGGGCGGGGCCTGGAGGGTCACGTGGGCGGAGGCGGAAGCGGCCCGGCCTGGCCACGTGGGCGGCGGAACCACGGCGGGTGGCGGGGGGGAATCCCGGGGTAACGGCAGAACCACCGCGCGTGGGGTGGGGTCCCGCGATAACGGCGGCGTGAGCCCGCCCCGGGAACCCCCGGAGGGGAGCTCCGGCCCAGATTAACGACAGCGGCAGGCACAGAACGGCTGAGAATCGTGGTTTCTCCGTTTAATGTTTCAGTGTGAAAATACTAGAGAAAAGTTGATAAACCGGCCCAAAATATCCAAAGGGTTTTTGAACGTCACCGGTTCCTTCCCCGACCCGACAGAAACGGTACATGCACGGGGAGGGGGACACTGTGCTCGACGGCAGCAGGAACTCCCAGAAATACCCGCCCCCCTCCCACGACCTGAGTTAGGGTAGATGGAGGGAGCGGGAGGGGGGACGGGGACACGGAGGAGACACGGGAGGGACACAACGGCAAAACGGGCTGAGGAGGTTCCGACCCACTGGCCCGAGGCGGGGGATGGCACGGGAAAGGCGTACAAAAGAGTCCACTATAAAACAAGCGCAGGGCACAACCCGGCTCCTGGAAACTCACAAAGGTGTTAAAAACCCAGATTTTCCCCCAAAAATTTCCAGAGGGAGACGCAGAACCGACAGTGACACCTCGTCAGGCTGGGTCCTGGCCGTCCCTGGGGATCGGGGGCGCAGAGAAGCCCGTGGGTGCCCCCCCTCCCCGGGGTTCGGTGGCAGCTCAGTGCCCCGGAGCAGCCGCGTGTTTGGCAGGAGAGGGCGAGGAGGAGGAGGAGGAAGAGGAGGAGGAGGGGGAGGAGGAAGCACCGCTCAGGGCGGACTGAAGGTAAACGGTCTTGTGAAAGAGTCTGTTGCTGAGGAAAACCACCAAGGAGAAGAGACGGAGCTGGAAGTGGCTGAAAGGGAAGAGAGTCCATCAGCTCCCGATGCCAGGAGTGCCCCCGCAGGGTTTAGGGCAGTGGTGGCGGAGGCTGGGGGTGTTGGACAAGGATCCTGGGAAGGAAGGATACTCACTAGGYTTTGCCGGGGGTCCTGGCTTCGTTGGCGCTGATAATGAAGAGAGGGAAAAGGATGGAAAAGAGGCAACCGCTGCAAGGGAAAAATACAATATGATAAAATAAGGGGCACTCGTGGGTATGGTGGGTGTCAGGAGGAGGAGGGGGCCGGAGTGGCTGTCCCACCTGATGATGTAGGAGGACTGCATGGCCGTGAGGAACGCCAGCGGCAAGCCGAAGCCAAAGTAGTAGGGCCAGTTCCTCTCGATGTTGGATAACCGTTGGTGCATTTCGATTCCTACCAAGAGGAGAATCCCATGGAAATGAACCCATGGGCAGGAGAGACCCCCACTACAGAATCACAGAATCATTTAGGCTGGAAAAGACCTCCAAGATGATCGAGTCCAGCCTTTGACTAATCACCACCTTGTCGACCAGATCTGAGCACCAAGTGCCACATCCAGGCCTTCCTTGAACACSTACAGGGATGGGGAGTCCACCACCACAGCCCCTCGGTCAGTGTCTGACCACCCTTTCTGTGAAGAAAGTCCTCCTGTTGTCCAACCTGAGCCTCCTCTGGCACAGCCTGAGGCCGYTTCCTCTCTTCCCGTCACTTCTTACCTGTGAGAAGAATCCCATCTCCCCCAYGGCTGCCCCCTCCTGTGAGGGAGTAGTGCAGAGCCAGAAGGTCCCCTCTGAGCCTCCTTTTCCCCAGACTGAGCCCACCCAGCTCCCTCAGCTACTCCTGGTGCTCCAGACCCTTCCCCAGCTCTGTTCCCATCTCTGGACATGCTCCACTCCCTCCACGTCCTTCTTGTTGTGAGGGACCCAGAACTAGACACAGCACTCAAGGCTCACCAGTGCCCAGCACTGCCCTGGTGCTGTGGCCACACTGGGGCTGGAACAGGCTAGGAGCCATTGGCCTTCTTACCACCTGAGCACACTGGCGGCTCATGTTTACCCTTCATTCCATATAAAAACTGATGGAAAATCAGCTTCTGACACCCCAATTGGATGCTCCTTGAGTAGAGAAACCCTGATCCAGGTAAACTCCCCCTTTGCACGCAGGGAGCATCCCTCACCTTTGTTAAACCAGCGGTACTCGAAGCAGTAGAGCGAGTAGAGCAGCGACATGTGCAGGAGGCTGATCAGCTGCCCAATGAGGTCGATGGGGAACAGGCTCACGATCATTCCCTGGGACAGGAAAGGGGTGGATTAGGCGAGGGACGCTCAGGATTTGGGGGAGGGCACCACCCAGGCTGGCGGTTTCTCAGTGTCTGGTCTCACCTGGATGAGGAAAAGCGCCTGCAACAGGAGGTTGAACAACATGTCAGCGATGATTTTGCTGACGCTGGGGAAGGGGTGAGGCTTCCTGCCCGACACTTCGAACGCCAAATCCGCGATGTCCTGCCGGCAGAGACAGGGGCTTGAGGCAAATGGAACTCCAGAGCAATGGGGGCTTCAGGGAAGTTAAACCTGGGGTGATGCTCCTGAGCTGCTTTCACCCGCCCAGAGCCCATTTTGGGGTGAGATATCATCTCGTGCCCCACACCACCCAGTTGAGCCCCATGAGGAAACTCCCCCCGTTTGCTCAAGGCAGCGCCCAAGTTCCTGTCACCTACCTGAAACCAGATGGCATTGACCACCTTACTGAGCACAAAGAGGGGCAGGACCCAGAGAGCGCTGAAAATGGAGGTGAGGATGAACTCCAGCCAGGACCAGACGTCACCATGTAAGGAAGGGTCACCTTTGGAAGAGAGACAGAGTGACACACATCAGGAACTGCTGTAGGAACCTCCAAATGCTTCCTGGCACAGCCATCAGRGAGTTTCTCCTGACTGTAGTGCTTTAAAAGCACATTTCCACCCACTTGCTTTTTATTTAATTGCAAGAATTGCAAAAATACACAGACAAATCCACCCCTGGGCTGGATCCCCGACACACACAAGCTYCCAGTGGGGTGATCCACCCCTGGTTTTCTACCAAATAATTAATGATGGGACTGGTTGGTACAGGGAGCAAAACAACAGGAGACAGTGGTGYGAGGAAGAGCTCAATGGGACAAAGCCTCAGCTTGTGAGGGCATCGGGACCCCCAAACTCATTCCACAGATTGCTCAGACCCTGGCACACCCGAGGGGGAAAGGCACCCACCGATGATCTGCGCCGTGACTGACTGAAGGACGGGGATGAACACTCGGTAGAACAAGAAGAGACTAAGCTGCAGGGAARAACAAACAAGGGTTCTCAGTGAGGTGCTGCATGGTCATTTCTGTGCTCCTGTGGCTACAGATCCAAAAGCATATGTGCCTCTCCTGCCCCAGTGATTCATAAGTACAAAGGAACAAGGATCTCTGTTTAAATACAACCACAATCTACTGCTGAACACTTCAACATTTCCATGCCAATCCCCTGTACTCTGCATCAGTGTAATGGGAAAATGAAGCCATTTATTTGCCTATTTGATTTATGAAGCTGCAAAATGTTGGCTCCATTAAGGATCAGACTCATGAACCAGCCACTCAGAAGGGAAGGTCAGAGCTGAGGAAATGTCTAAAAGACATCAATATCCAATTGGTAAAGCAGTATCCCAGGCTGCAGCAAAGCAGGAATTGAATATTCAGGTGGGGAGCAGTCCCAAAGACTTGGAAAAGTAGCTTGGGATTCATGTGTGGGTCTCTTGAGCAAGGCTGTGGTCCTGTATCCCATAGTGAATCCCTTAAAATACAGCATTGGGATGGGAACATGGGGGCTCCCAGCAATTCCTGCCACCACGCTGACAGCTCAGCACTCACAGCGTAGGGGGGGGCTAAAGCAGGACATGGGTTTTCACAGGGGTTTTAAAATAAAAAACATAATAAATAAGAAAAGTCTCCACGTACCCAGAAGACGCCTCCATTCCAGGCACAACACTGAAATATCCGGCTCACTATCCGGGGTTCACTGCAGGAGAGAGACCTGTTAATGTCCCAGCACCTGGACAAACGTCCCCTCACGAGYGCCAACTGCTTCTGCCCCACATTTTGGACACCTTGGAAAAGTCACCAGGAACCAGCTCAACGCCAGTGGTGCMCCTGATTTTATCCAAACACGGGAATCCTGGAAGGAATCCCTGCTCATATTCACACCAAGTCTCAGCTGGCACAGTCTCTCCATGACTTACATCAGGGAGACTCAACCTTTATTAAATCCCCAAATCTGCACTGAAACGAAGAAAAGCAAAGCTCTCTTCTAGATTTTTAAACACATATTGGAGATCTCTGGCTTTGTTCTCCCCAAACTCTTGCCACAATAAAATTAGGGACTTTTGGGTGTTTTTTGGTCTTGGAAGGGGCTGTTTCAGCTCAGGGTGGTTTTGGTGTCTCTATCTGGATGTGCAAGAGCAGCTCTGTGGGACTCTGCAGCACTTTCCTAGTCAGCTCTTGATACCAGAGTGACTGCTACAAAGGAAACAGCAAAATTTGGCTGTTTATTTATACAAAAAAACAAAACAAACGTTATATTAGTCCTCAGAGACAGCCCACATGTGGAACTGTAGGAACTCCTGGGAAGGATCAGGATCATGGGAGACTTTTTATTCACCTCACCCAGGTGGGCACGGTAATTGGCAAATATGTCTCAAAAGGTGTATTACTGCCCAAAACCACCGTGTGAGGTGCCAGCCCAGTGCCATCAGAGCAGCAGAGACATCCCAGTGTGGTTTGGGAGTCAGACAAGGGAACAGATGCTGTTTGCTCCCACGTGGGGATAATTCTGGCATTTCCAGATCCACTGAGGTTCTGCAGCTCCAGACTTGGCAGAACACGGCAGSGCTGGGGAAAAGAGACACTCGATCTGCCCTGACGTGGACATCAGATCCAAGCCACTGTTTCTTCCCTGATCCCACGAMTGCCAGCATCAAAAATGGATCTGAGAGAGCACGAGGATTCAGGAGGAAAAAACCCCCATAAATCCATGTCCTTYCAGCATGTATAGCTCCACACCTTCCTGTGGTAATTAATTATCAAACGACATGAAAGGTCAACTTCTTATCTCACRGTAACAGCTCCAGCTCCATTACACAGTGGAAAAAGGGAGTTTCATGCCACGTGCTTCCCATTTATTGGCTCTGTCTACCAGAGGAGAAGGGAATTATCCCATTTCTGACCGGCCAGGCCCCGTACTCACTTCTCTTGCTTCTTCTCTTCCATGTGAAACCTCCGCTGGGCGAGCGCACTGTTGGCTCTCCTCCGCCTCTGCTCTTCCCTTTTCTGCTGGATCCGGGCATCCAGCTTGGAGATGGTGCAGATGCCCCAGATGGAGTCCTTAATTCCCTGCGGACGTGAGGAGAGAGAAGCAATGGGATGTGGCTCACCCAGGCCATACAAACCCTCTGGTTCCATGGCTGGCCTTGCTCCCTGGCTGCTGGGGAAGCAGCACCCGGCTCAGCTGGAGCCAACGCCTGGAGCAGCAACACCACCTCTCTTCCATGGCCCAGTGACCTAAATCACTGCACATTCCAGCATCTCCAGGAGTAGCAGTAATTTTTTTGCTGTAAAGGTGTGATTTCYCTTCCAATCTGCACTATTTATAACCCTGGGAAAAGTCGGAGTCAGCTCTCTCCCAGCCCTGCCTGGCAGGAAGCCCTTCGTCCCCTGCCAGCACTTTGAGACCAATAAAATGGAATTACACCAATATTTGCGATGTGCAAAGTSTCACTGTACATTTGAGTTCGATGCTTATTCCTTCACAAATAAAAGCATCTGTCCTCGTTCCAGAAACTTCCTCCCACCAGCCACATCCATACAAACCTGTTAACAGGAAAGCACCCAGAAGGTTTCCCTTAATCCATGTTTGGAAGAGTTGCAGTGCTACCTCCTAGGACTTGACTTGGCCAGAGAGGTTATGGCTCTCCCATTCCTGGAAGTGTCCAAGGCCAGGCTGGACGGGGCTTAGTGGAAGGTGTCCCTGCCCATGGCAGGGAGGTGGAATGAGATGGACTTCAAGGTCCCTTCCAACCCAAACCATTCTGGGATTCTACTCAGTTATTTCCAGCTTCAGACGATGCTGTAACTGTTATCATCACAATATCCCTTTAAAATAAAGATCACAGGATGAGCTAGGATGGTGTCACCACTCTGGTGGCAGTTGGGTACATGGAGTTCTTGACCAAAGAGGATAAATTCCAATGCCAAGTTCATGTTTGAACAGCAGAGCTGGCCCTGACCCAGGCAGCTCTTCCCACTGATTGTGTGGGAGCACCGGGAAATGACACAGCTCCTCCCTGCTTTTAGGTCATGGCCATAGGGATTTGATCAAACCCAGTGAGTTTTCCAAAACAAGCCACAGCACGAGTGGTTTTTAGCCTGCATTTTACCCCTGGATGATGGAAGACACAGTGGGAGCAGTGAGGTCACACAGACATTATTGCTAGGACAGAGCTGCTGTGGTCAGACATTCAGTTATTATTACTGTTGTTATTATTATTATTAAATTATATATAATATTATACACTCTACATCAAAACATATATTTTGTATATTATAATAGATTGATATTTATAATTATTATTGAGGTTATTCATTGATTTGTGCCCAAAGGAAATCTGTCAGAGGTTCAGCAGCAAACACCCAGCCCTTTGCAACAGACACACCACACAACGGTGTTGAAATACACCTGTAGACCCTTTCCCTTCAAATTCCCTGATGCCATGGGAAGGAGGGTGCCCCCAAGGTGAACAGGACTCAGGACCCAGAGCCTCACCCTGACGAGGTCATGAAGGAAGATTCTCACGCTGTCGGCCATCTCGACTCCAGCATCACCTCTGCTTCCCAAACTATCAACTACAGGGAGAGGGGGAGAGCCAGACCCAAGCCTCTCTCATCCTGGAGAGATGGGAAACGGATGGAGCCTGCAGAGAGAAAACACACAGGGCCATGGCAGCATTGGTACCATCGGGCTGACGGGGGAATTACAAGTTTAATCACACCCCGGTGACTTCCAACAGGTTTCCCAACCATCACTGGCTTCCCATCGGGCACAACCATCCTCCAACAGGCCAGGGAATGGACCCATCCTGTTCCTGTCACAGTGTTAACGAGCTCAGGGTTTGAGGAGCAGCTCTTGTAAAGCACCAGAGAAATAAAACCAGCATCTGAATCGAGGAAAAAAATAAACCAGCAGCTAATAAACCTCGTGCTTTCCCACCAGGATTCAAACCTCTCATTCCTCCCAGCAGCTCTGGAGCAGGCTGGAGTCACAAACCCCAGCATGTCAGTGGTGCTGCTGCTGCCACAGGACACAAACAATTAAAAACAATTTAAAACAGGGTTTTATTTTGGTTATTCTGAGCCAAACCCTGCCGGGGTCTGAGCTGCGGAACCAGAACTGGCCTCCAGATGTATTACCGAGTTAATCACAGGCAGCTTCATCCTAAAAATCAGAGTCATGGAATATCCCGAAGAAGAAGGGACCCACAGGGATCCTTCACCGCCAGCGGGGTGACCTGTGACCTGGGCGGCTGTACCCCCTCACAGCTCAGGGGGTGACCTCAGGCAGGTCACCTGGGGAGGGGCAGAACCCCCTCGTGGCTGCCGGGGGTCTGTGTGAACCCCACAATTCGAGGGGGGGGGCCTACTTTACCTCAGCGCTGTTCCCACAGTCTCCCCATGCAGTGTGTTTGTGAGGCRGGTCCCCAAATTCCTTCAGGGCCGCCCCCGCGGTGCCCAGAATTCGCTCAGAGTTTGTTTCCCCTRGGCTGCCCCGACGCCCCCGGTTCCCGGGGGTGCCCCCCGAGCGTCCCCCCGTGTGCCGCCTCCGGCCTCCCCGGTCCCCCCGCACTCACCGGGGCCGGGCCGGGGGCGCACGGCGGGACGGGCCCGGCTCACACGGCCCGGCCGCGCCCACCGCGCATGCGCCGCGCGCACACGCACTGCCCCAGCCCCGCCCACCGCCGCTTGCCCCGCCCACAACRCGGCTCACGCCCACCACCGGGGCACCGCCCACCTCCGGCCGCCCCATACTCCCGCAACTGCGCATGCGCCCAAGGCCCAAGCACCCAACCCCCCCGCCCCAACCCATGTCGCGCGTGCCCCTGGCCCGCCGCCAGGGGGCGCCACACGTACGGGAAAGGGACTTGGGAGCGCTGGGGGATAACGGGAACACCAGGACCACTGGGAAATAACGGGAATACTGGGAACACTGGGAGCACCGGGGGATAACGGGGGGATAATCGGGGCTGGAGGCACTGAGGGAATAATGGGGATACCGGAGGGTAATAGGGATACTGGACATGGGGACACTGGRGAGATAATATGAGCACTGGAGGGTAATGGGTATAGTGGGACTGGAGGCACTGGGGGGATGATGGGAACATGGGGGATAACGGGATCCCTGGGGGTATATTTGGGTTGGGGGCACTTGGGCGAAAATGGGAGCACTGAGGACATATGGGGGATAACGGGGGCACTGGGGCTGGGGACACTGGAGGAGGGTAGTGGGGGTACTGAGAATACTGGGGCTGGGGGCACTGGGGAYATTGGGGGGCACTGGATCATAATGGAAGTACTGGCGGGAATAGGGGTTAGTGGGGACAACAAGGGACACCAGCGGAATAATGAGGACACTGGATCTGGAGTATAGAAACATAACGGGGATACTGGGGCTGAAGAGTACAGGAGGGACTAATGGKAGCACTGGGGCGAATGGAGTATAGTGAGGACACTGCGACTGAGATGAATTGGGGGGCAAYAGGTAACACTGTGGGATACTGGGGACGCTGGGACTGTGGGTATGGGAACATAATGGGGATACTGGGGGGGGAATGGGGTGTAGTGGGGACAYTGAAGTGGGAGAGCACAATGGGGACATCAGAACTGAGGACACTGGGGAGGACACTGGTGGAGGGAGCATGGCAGGTGTGGATCCCATTAACTCCCTGGCACACTCATCATCCATCCCTTTTATTCCTAGAGGGCACAACCTCCAGCTTGGGGAGGGGGTCCACGGCTGTGCCTCAGTTTCCCCCTCCCTGCCCCCATCAAACCACGCCCTCCTCCTCCAGCGGCTCCCTGTTCACCAGCCTGTCCCACCCCAGCCTCCGCAGGTCCAGGGTCTCGTACCGACCCCGGAGCACCAGCTCGGCCACGGCCCTGCCGGCRGCCGGTGCGTGTTGGAGCCCGTGGCCACTAAAACCCGCGGCTAAGAACAGGTTTTCCAGCCGGGGGTGTGGGCCCAGCACCCCRTTCCTGTCGAAGGTATTGTAGTCGTAGTATCCCGCCCAAGCYGCCCGGACCCGCAGGGATTCGAAGGCTGGGACCCGCCGAGCCAGCCGGGGCCAGATCTGCTCCTGGAAATAATCGTGATCCACCGAGAGATCGCTGGGATCTGGCTCTTCCTCCTGCAAAARGATAAACTGGGGGAGTCTGATAAAGCACAGGGGAGTGAATGATCTCGGGGGATCCCCGCGGGCTCACCTCGGTGGGGCTCATCCCGCCCAGGTAGTTCCCGGCGATGCCGTCCCGGCGGAAATAAGCACCGGAGGTGTCGATGAAGAAGGGGCAGGAGAGGCCGGGGCCATTGGGACAGTGCCAGGTGAACACATACCTGGGGGACCCCCCAAAAACAATGTGAGGGGTGCTCTCCCTGCCCTCCAAAGCAGGGTGGTGAGGCTGGGATGGGGGGACGTGTGAGCCCCCCAAAAATAACATTGAGGAGCCACATCACTCCTAGACACAGTGGAAGGGCTGGGACTGGGGGCACTGGGGGGATAATGGGAGTACTGRGAAGCAGTGCTTGGGGATAATAGGGGATAATAGGGCTAGGTGCACTGGTGGGACAATAGAGGCACTTTGGGGATACTGGGGCTGGAGGCACTGAGGGATGCATGGGGGTACTGGGGCAGTACTGTGGCTATTGGGGCTGGGGGCACTGGGAGGGCAATAGGTGACACTGAGGAGATAACAGGGACACTGGGACCGGGAGTATGGGAACATAAAGGGGATACTGGGGCTGGGGGCACTGGAAGGATGATGGGAGCCCCRGGATGCAAGACCCCACTTCCGAAAAATAGACTGAGGGAGTTCACCAACCCCTCAGAAGCTGGGGATGTGTGTCCCCCTCTGCGATCCCCCCAAAATAGCACCCAGGGGTTCACCCCTCCTGARAAAGGGGGTGCTGGGATGTGCACCCCTCTGACCTCAGGGGCTGACCCACAAGAGAGAGGTGCTGCCTGGCTGTCCTGCCCGTGAGCCCCCCAGGTACCTCTTCCTGGGCTGGATGGGTAGGGTGGGGTGGCACAGCCCCCTGGGCAGCCCCTCTGCCTGCAGCAGCTTCCCGGCCCAGGCGCCCGCGGCGTTGATCACAATGGCACAGGCGACCGGCTGGTACTCCAGGCTGTCGGGCATGTGGACCTGGGGGGGGAGCACAGACAGGGGGGTCACAGATGTGGGGGGGTCAGGGACACTCCTGGGAAGCTGGGGGTGGCAGCCCACACTCACGTGGACGTATTTGATGCGTGCGGACGGCGACGCTGGTGGCATCATGTTGTGGGCTGAGGTGACAAAAGCTGGAGGGTTTTGGGGTGAGGTGGGGGGTCCTCGGGGTGGCAGTGGGGGGACCTCGCTGTGCACCCCCATTCCTCACCTCGCACCTCCCCGGAGCAGCTCTGGACTCCCAGGGATATGGCTTTGCGCCGGAAAGCATGAAGGAGGGTCCAGGGGTCGAACCAGCCTTCATCCTCCAGACCTGGGGTGGACACATGGGAGGGGAACTATAGCGTGACCCCCCCMAAACACACACTTTTAGGGGGCTGGACCTCCCTTTCCATAAATAAAGCCAGGGGGATGGGGATGAAGATGAGGAAGGGTTTTGGGTGGGGCCCCACGTCCCCCCCCACCACATACCATAGGATGCCACAGCCACATCCTCCGTGTTCATCCAGGGGAATTTTGCCTTCAGCTGGGTGGGGGACAGCAGGGCCACCTGTGCCCCTTCGTCCCTGGGAATGACCAGCACGTCGAGGGGGGTCAGGATGACCCCCACCCCCCAACTTTTACCCCCCAGGAGGGTCCCGTGTGTGTCCCCACCTCTGGAGCTGCACGGTGGCCTCCAGCGCGGCAGCGCTCTGCGGGGATGCGAGGAACAGGTATCCCGAGGGCTGGAACTGGATGTCAATGGGGGGCTCGTTTGGCACCCCAAGGTGCTCCTGTAAGGAGACRGGGGGACCACGGTGAGTGGGGCTGGACCCCCCAAATTCCCCCCTGCCCACATAACCCCACATACGTTGATGTTGCGGAGGAAGCTGGCAGAGAAGCGCGACATCTGGATATTTTCCCGGAGGGAAAACTGCTGCCGGATCCCCCCYACTGACAGCACCGTGGAGGCTCTGGAATACTGAAGGAGAGGACCCTCCAGAATGAAAGGGGCTCAGGGGGGCCCCCAAGGCTGTGCCCTTCCCGGGAGGGAGTGTCTCACCGTGGGGTCCCGCTCCACCACCAGCACCTTCATCCCGTACCGCCGCCGGTGGCCCTCCAGCACCTTCAGCCAGTACGCCACGGACCAGCCCACCACGCCGCCCCCCACCACCACCACATCGGCCTCGTCGGGGGGCCGCGGGTCCGGGTGGGTCCCCGGGGGGACCCAGCCCCGCTCTCCGCTCCCCGAGGCCGGCAGCTGATCCCTCAGCGTCTGTACCATCCGCTCCAGGGTCTGCCCCAGCTCTGCTGGTGGAATGGGGGCTGCCAGGCCTGGGGGGCACAGCTGGCAGCCCCCCACGGACCACCCCAGTTCCCTCTGCATCCCTTGGGACACCCTTAGCCCCGTCCAGGACACTYCCAGGATACCACTAGTTCCCTGGACTCCCCCCATGCCTCTCTGCGAACCCACCAGTTSCCCTGGGTCCTCTGGAGCGCCCTCCGACCCTCTGTGAACCACCAGAACCACCTCCCAGTCGCCTGGAAACCCCACCAGTCCCTCCTAGTCCCCCCAGCCTGCTCCGGGACAACCCAAGGTCTCCACCAGGCCCTTGTGACGTGCCCCCTTGGGACCCCCAGTCCCCACTGGGACCCCCCCCTCCAGTTTCC
The DNA here is from genome assembly GCA_018881555.1 of Amblyornis subalaris. Classification (NCBI taxonomy): domain Eukaryota; kingdom Metazoa; phylum Chordata; class Aves; order Passeriformes; family Ptilonorhynchidae; genus Amblyornis; species Amblyornis subalaris. Next base: position 1,522,041 of record JACAXG010000038.1, on the reverse strand, counting down.
CCTGGGCTCTGTGGAACCCCACCAGTCCCCTCTCAGACCACCAGACTCCCAGTTCTCCCCTAACTCTTCCAATCCCCACTGGGATCTCCCGCAGTCCCCAGGGATCACCCCAAGCCCCTCTGGGACCCAACCTCCCATATACCCCCATAACCACCCCAACGACCTCCCATTCCCTGGGATCCCCCATTCCTTTGACCTCTTCTCCACTCCCAGCAATCCCGACCCACCGTAAATCCTCGTACACCCCAATAAACCCGCCATTCCCTGGGACCCCACGCCGATTTGACYCCCTTCCCATCCCCAGCCATCGACACCCCGACCCGCTCTCCATCCCTCCCGTTCTCCCGCCGTGTCCCCTCAAGTCGCCGATGGGGTGCCCGGGAGCCCCCCGGATCTCACCGCGGAAGAAGTCGGAGCTGAGCGGGACCGCGGTGCGGAGGGGGCGGGTCGGGGTCCCCCCCGATCCCGGGATCCCCCCCGGGGTCCCCGGTCCCAGCCCCCCCTGCCCCGGCGCGCGCAGCAGTCGCCCCCGCCGCAGCATGGCCCCGCCCCCTGCCCGCAGCCCCGCCCCCTGCCGGGCCTCCGCCGCGCCCCCCCGCCCGCGGCCGTCCCGCCAATGGCGCTCGGGGGGCGTGGCTTCCGGCGGAAGCGCGGGGCAGAGCGACGTGTGCGCCCCGCCGGGCCCGGCGCCGCCGCCATGCTCGACTTTTTCACCATCTTCAGCAAGGGCGGCCTCGTCCTCTGGTGCTTCCAGGGCGTGCGCGGGCCCGCCGCCACCGCCCCCGTCAACGCCCTCATCCGCTCCGTCCTCCTGCAGGTCGGGCGGGACCGGCTGCCGGGGGGCGGAGGGTTGGGTAGGGGTCACATACCTGGGRAGGGGGGAGCGGGCGAGCCCACCTGCCTTAAGGGAGGGGGGCGGTGGGAACCGTCTGCCTGGGGAGGGAGAAGACGGGAGACCTGGCGGGGGGTAGGGTTGGGACCATCTACCTGAGGAGGGAGATCAGGTGAGCCCACATGCCTGGCGGGGGGACGGGGACTGGGATCACCTACSCGGGGAGCGGGCAAACACGAGCACGGGCACCTCTCTGGGAGAATGGGATCACCCAGTTAAAGGGGAGAGGTGGATGGGAGCACCTGCATGGGGAGGGGGGAGATATGGGTGGGACCATCTACCTGGGGACGGGGGAGGGGATGGGACACAGGTTGGACCTCCTGTCGGGGGGGACACACAGGCACGAGCAGCTCTGTGGGGTCACCCATTTGGGGGGTGTGGATGGGACCGGCACCTTGGGCAGGAGAAAGAGGTGGGTGGGACCACCTGTCTCGAGGGGGGAGGTGGAGAGGGGCACGAGTAGCTCTGGGGGTGGGTGGGATCACCCGGTTGGGGGGGGATAGATGCGACCACTTGCCTAGTGGGGTGTGGGGTCTCGTGTGAGATGCTGGACCACTTTTGGGGAGGGGTTGACAGGGATGATGGGGGRGTCTCCTTGCTGCTGGCACCCCCATTCTGACAGCTCCTCTCCCCCAGGAGAGAGGCGGCAACAACTCCTTCACCCATGAAGCCCTCACRCTCAAGTACAAACTGGACAACCAGTTTGAGCTGGTGTTTGTGGTAAGTGACCCCCCCCCCGAGGCACCTCTGGGATGGCAGGAGGGTCCCTCCAGCCCCCCAGGGGGCCCCCAAACCCGAGGGAGGGGGATTGCCCCAGAAAAAAGGGGTAACAGTTCCTGGTGTGCTGAGGTTGGAGCAAACAGCTGCTCCCATTGCATAGGGCTGGGCCTCGGCTCCCAGACTGGTTTGGCTCCTGTCTCTGGGATTTTGGAGGGTGAGGGGTGGGATGAGAGTTTTGTGGGGGGTTGTGCAGTGACCCCAGTACAGCCAGGCTCCCCACAGAGATCGGACCTGGGTGTCTATCAGCTGAACATCACTGCAGTAGCAGCTTATTTTAATCATCTGCAACAGGATTAAAACTAATCAAACCACAAATAGAAGCTGCAGCCTTGTAAAGCTTCACTTTGGCCAGATCTATTGAAAAAAAGCCAGAAATATGTCATTCCCTTTGCTTTATGGAGCATTTAATGCTCTCCCTTTCAGTCTCCYGGCACCTTATCTCCATAAATCCACACAACCTTCCCTGTGGACCTACAGATAAGCTAAAGGTTTTCTGCCCTTGCACTACGTGTCCTTGTTGCCATGAGACTGCCCGTGTGTGTTGGGTTCGCCTGTGGAAACGAAGCTCTGGGCTGGTTTTTACCTTTTTGGGGGCATTTTAAAAGCCTGGGAAGGCAGAACAGAAAGTSCAGGCTGAAGCTTGCCCAAGTTAAAGAACTCTGAATTGAATGGAGAGGTTTTTGCTTTCTTGCTGCTGTTGCATGAGCTGGAGGTGCAGTGTCTGTTGGCCATGCTCCTTGGCAGGTGGGGTTCCAGAAGATCCTGACTCTAACCTACGTGGACAAGTTGATAGACGACGTCCATAAGGAGTTCCGAGACAAGTACCGCAATGAGTTCCAGCAGAAAGGCGCCCTGGGCCTCCTAAATGGCACCTTTGATTTTAAAGACGACTTCATGCGCCTCCTCCGGTAGCAGAGCCCGGTTTTTGTCTTAAATTTCTGTTTGGAGCAGAGGTGGGAAGGGGGRAGAGCTGAAATCCAGGCTAATGGGTCACCTCCCCGCAGGGATGCAGAGGAGAGCAGCAAAGTCCGAGCTCCCACGGTAATGAAGACGTTTGAGCAGTCTCTGAAATCCCAGAAGACTGTCAAGTGTATGATTGAAACCCGAGGGGAGAAACCAAAGGAGAAGGTCAAGAACAAGAAGAACAAAGGTTCCAAAAAGGATGGTGAGTTGATGGGGAAGATAAAAGGCAGGGAAATAAATATTCCAGAGCAATGCGTTGCAGCCTGCACTTTCCCAGTCTGCTTGGAACTGGTCTGAGCTGGTGTTGGGGCTCTTCCTGTCAGGAACTGAAGCTGTGGCAGCGCCCAGTAAAGCATCTGCGGGTGACAAGCAGCTCTCGGCAGCAGGGGAGAAGGAGGAACTGACCAAGGATGAAATCCTGCAGAAGAACCGGGAGGAATTCTTCAGGAGACACATGAAAGCTGGGGAGAAGTCCAGGTGGGTGGTGAGGGCACAGTCAGTCTGCCTGTGCTTTGAACCAGGCCATGGCTTAGTCTCTCCTCCTTTTGGTGACCCCTGGCAGTCAGACCTCACTTTTCTGGACCTTATTTCCCTTTTCCTTATTTCTCTGCTTGCTGAAAAGACTGGGAGAGGACAGCTGGGGGTCCTGGAGGGGGGTAATAGAGACTGATTGCCTTTGCTGGGAGATCTGGAAACCCTAGGAGAGTTCCAGACCTGTCTTTAGTGAGTAGACAGCAGCACTGCATAGATGCCTGGCTGGACAGGAAGCGGTACCACACAGGGTTAAAGTTCAGATAAATAAACTCTGGAGACCAAATCAGCCAGATTTAGCCTTAATTCCTGCCTTTTTGGGTAATCCAGGCTTTTATTTTTCACGTTTTCTAAGGAGGTGAAGGCTGCTGCTTCCCTGCACTGAACACAAAGTGTTTCTGGTCTTTGTTCCATCAGATCTCCGAAGCCCGACGCACAGAAGGAGAAGGGGAAGAAGCCCCGGGTGTGGGATCTGGGGAACTCTAATGCCAAAGTACTCGATTACAGTAATTCCGCTACCAACGGCAGCGCGGAGGCCTGTCCCRTGGAGGAGTTTGACCCCGACATGGTAAGGAGGAGCCAGGTCACCCCGTGTGCTGCTGCGCGTCCTCTGGCGTCAGCTGGGCGTTACGAACCGGCTGAATGAGAAGGGATCGTGAAGAAACGTGAAACAGGGATTGTGGCACCCAGCCCATAAAGCTCCTTCTCCCCRCTGCAGGCCCTGGGGGACAGAAATCGGGAGCCCGGCCGCCTCTACGACCTGGAGTATGAGAGCGATGACGAAGCYGAAGAGGAGAAAGTTGTGCAGAACCCTTCGAAACCCAGGTAGAGGCTCCCACAGCCCCTGCTTGTCACACGGGTCTTGATTTCTCTCCTGTAACTCCTGTTCCAGTCTAACCAGTAATGCAGGAAGGACAAACTGGTGTGTTTGTCCGCTCAGGGTAGGTGCTTCTGCATCTGACMTTTGCAACTCACTCTCAAACCTCAATGTAACTGCTCTGCTCCTCCACAGTGTGAAGAAGGGTGGCCTGGGGGGCATGTTTGGCATGCTGAAGGGCCTGGTGGGCTCCAAGAGCTTGACAAGAGAGGACATGGACCCCGTCCTGGAGAAGATGAAAGATCACTTGATCGGTACGTCTGGATCTGTGGTGTGAGGGATTAGTGGCAGTTCCCTGTGTTCCATTGGGTGGGCCCCAGTGTGGGTAGCGCCCCTGGTTTGGGACAGTCTTGCCCACAGGAACTGTGGTGGGTTCCTGTCTCGCCCCAGGGGAGCCCTTGACAATGGAGCAAAAGGGGGSCAGTGGTCAGGTCCTGTGGGGATCCTGCACACTGACTCCATCCTTCCCTTGACGCCGATGTCAGGTGCAYGTAACCTTCTTATCAACACTGACTCCCCACTCTCGCTTTCTCAAAGCTAAAAATGTGGCAGCTGAGATTGCAGTGCAGCTCTGTGAATCTGTGGCCAAGAAACTGGAAGGGAAGGTGATGGGAACGTTCACCAGTAAGTGTCCATGTGGCCTCCTGCGTGTGGTKTGGAGCTCAGGAGCGTTCCCCAGGCGTGATGGGTCCTCTTTCCATCCCCTTCTTCCCAGCGGTGACCTCGACGGTGAAGCAGGCGCTGCAGGAGGCCCTGGTGCAGATCCTGCAGCCCCAGCGCCGTGTGGACATGCTGCGCGATGTCATGGACGCCCAGCGCCATCGCCGGCCCTACGTGGTGACCTTTTGTGGCGTCAACGGTGTCGGGAAGTCCACCAACCTGGCCAAGGTAGGACAGGATCCTCCTGGATCACAGGACCGGGGTGGCGGGGTCAGCCCGTAGCTATTAACGGGCTTTTTCGATCTGTTGCCGCCCGCAGATCTCGTTCTGGCTCATCGAGAACGGGTTCAGCGTCCTCATTGCGGCCTGCGACACGTTCCGCGCGGGAGCGGTGGAGCAGCTGCGCACCCACACGCGGCGCCTCAACGCGCTGCACCCCCCGGAGAGCCACGGCGGGCGCACCATGGTGCAGCTCTACGAGAAGGGCTACGGCAAGGACGCCGCGGGCATCGCCATGGAGGCCATCTCCTACGGTACGTGCAGAGCCGGGGGCGGGCGTCGCTGCGCGGGGGGAGCGCCGTCCTTCACGCTGTGCTCACCCCCACCACCCCAGCTCGGAACCAGGGCTTCGACGTGGTGCTGGTGGACACGGCCGGCCGCATGCAGGACAACGCGCCCCTGATGACCGCGCTGGCCAAACTCATTGCCGTCAACGCTCCGGACCTGGTCCTGTTYGTCGGGGAAGCGCTGGTGGGAAATGAGGCTGTGGATCAGCTGGTGAGTGCGGAGGCTTTGTTCCTGAGAGATGGATGGGGGAAAAATCTTGTTTCTGTAGGTTTTACCGGGCGTTTGGACAGTGGCAGCACCACAAACGCATTTCTCGGATCCTTTTTCACCCTCAGGTCAAGTTCAACAAGGCTCTGGCTGATCACTCCATGGCYCAGACACCACGACTCATTGATGGGATCGTCCTCACCAAGTTCGATACCATCGATGACAAGGTAAGGAGGCTGCTGAGGTGCCTGCATGGAGCTTCCCGATGGTGACTGGAGTGGAGAGATGGGAATCGCCAAACACGGGGCACTCCCGCACTTTTCTCTTGTGTTTAAGCTATTGAACCCAAATTTAGCAGTCTGGTTTCCACGCATGGGGGATGACTGTCTGACGAGCTCCCTGAGGGGGAGCAGTGCTGGGTTTAACGGTGCTGCTTGTCCCCGGCAGGTGGGTGCTGCCATCTCCATGACCTACATCACGAGCAAGCCCATCGTTTTCGTTGGTACCGGACAAACCTACTGTGATCTGCGAAGCCTTAACGCCAAGGCCGTGGTCGCAGCGCTCATGAAGGCCTAAACACCAAATCGCTGTGTGCAGATGTCCCAGAAGAACATGCTTTACCCTGTCACCGACTAGTCTTTCYCGTGTAGTGCAGAACGGAATGGAGGAATACCAGCACAACAGGTACTTTTTTTGGATAAACCCCGTTTTATCCAGAAAAAGCCCTTTCCTGGGTTCCTCCATTCTATGTCCAGTGACGCAGGCTCCCTCACGGGGRAGGCCGAATCCAGAGCTTTGTATTGTTCGTGCTGCACGGGGGGGAGTGGGCGGTGCCAGGATCTGCTGTGCTTTTTGGTGGGTTTGAAGGCTTTTTTTTGAGCTGCTTTTGATTTTTAGACCAGCTTAGGAAGGAGGCAGGAGGGACTTTGGCTTAGGGACAGCATTAGATCTGGCTGTTAATGTAGCTGCTTGTGGCAGCTGCGCTGAAGCTGATAAACCAAAAAACGGTGATGGCCTGTGCTGGGCTGGAGGGGACATGCTAAATTGCCTTAAGGTCCCTCGTTTCTGTCCTCACTTGGACTCTGGAGCAAGGTCCCCAGACACCACGTATTTGGGCAGGAGCTGGAGAGCTGTGGCAGCTGGGKCCGGGGGAGGAAGGCAGCGTGCCCTGCCTGGCTCCTGCCCGCTGGTCTTGGCATTATTTGCTAGTAAAAAGGAAAAAAACCAAACCACATTAATACTGGAAGAGAATGGTGGCTGCTTGCTGCTTTCCTGCATCCTTTCTCCCCCTCCGAGTGCCTCTTGATCCCGGTCGGAAGTGCTACACTGAATAATACAAACCTCTCTGACGATGTCTTGTAGCTCTGTATCGCAGATGTGCTATAGTGCAATAAATTGAATGCTGTCTGCTAAGAGACATAATTTATATAAAATAAACTTCATAATTTGTTCTCCGTGTATAAATAACTTGCCTCCAGCCAGGACCTGTTTCCTCCTGGGTTTGGGGGAGATGAACTCCTGAYGGTGTGAGGTGTGAGAGGGCCTGTAAATGATACAGCAGCCAAACGTTCAGTGAGCAGGCCTTTAATACAACTTCAACATACAAAATACTGTACAGTAAAAAGACAGGACTAGAAAACTAGAGCTTCCAGTAAAAAAAACAAAGCTCAAGTTTCATTTTTTTAATTGAAATACAGAATATAAAAGCACTAGGTATGAAGTTAGAGGAGGCTGCAGCTCCCTCGGGGACACCGCGCTCCGCAGGCACATGCAGCCCCAGTGAAACCACAATTACTATGTTAAACCAGGTGTGCATCCGAGGAGGCTCTGTCCTGGCCTGTTCCCTGCTGGAAGGGTCCTGGCTCAGTGCTGGACAGCAGCTGGACAGCGGTGGGCTCCGGCCTCCCTGAGGGCTGCTGGCCTGGTTTGGGCTCATCCCAGGAGCCCCTGCCATGGCTCAGGGCCTGGGCAGGGCTGAGGCTCAGGGGCTGCATCCTGTGTGGAAGCAAAGGCTGAAAATGTGCCTGGGACTCYGGGGAGCTGCACAGGGTGAAGCCTCTTGGCTCTGGAGAGCTTTCCTTACCTTCTACCTCGGTGCGGGCAGCTGCAGAGCCGTTCAGCTGCTGCCCCTCTTTGGGCACACCTGGGTGAGAGCAGAGGAGTGGCAAGTGGAGAGACCACCCTGGAGTGACCAAGGGGAGCCCATGTGGCTGCCCATGTGGTGATTTCACACAGGCTTTCCTGGCTGGGTTAACCCTCAGAATACCTGCCAGCGAGGCTCTGGCCAGCAAACCCACTTTCCCCCATTTTTAGGATTTACTAGTGATACCTCTTGTATAAAAGCACTGGCTCAGGCTGAGCAGCATGAAGGTCAGTGAGACTGAAATGCCCCTTCACTAGAAAGGGGACAAACAGCTGCAGCTGCACATGAAGAAGTTTGCAGGCGTGGGAAGCAGCACAGCTGTTTAAACTGTTAAGAGCGTKCAGTGATTTCAGAAAAGTAACCCTCAAACCCAGCTACACTTGGACATATGTTTGCTTTTTTTTTTAAAAAAAGGCTCAAGTAATCTCCATATAACCTGGAGAACAGGGGCTACTAATGCTGTCTRCTCTCCACGGTGCCAGCCGGGTGTCCCCCAGCCCCTGCCCCGTACCTGTGCGGCCCCGCATGGCGATCTCRCTCGTCAGCCGCTCGAAGTACTCGGGCAGGTCGGCGTATTCGTCTCCGTAGGAAATCACTTTGATCCCTTTGTCCAGCATGTTCTCACGGAGCTTCTTGAACTCATCCACATCTCCCCTCCGCACCAGCATGAAGTGCTCCAGGTCTGACTTGTGCTTGACAGCCTCTAAAAACAGGGCCTGAAACGTGGTGTCATCAACAGTCCAACCACAGCCCAAGAAGAGGAAGGACTTATTTTCATACAGCTTCTGAATCTCTYGCTTTAAGAAAGGGAAAGATGTTCTTGGTCAAGGTGAGCTCCATCCTCACAAGAGACAGCACCTGCCCTGTCCCTGAYGAGGCTCTGCAGCAATGCCGTCCTTCAACAAGTGTGGGAGGTGTTCTGGCACTTTAGCATGCTAGGGAATTCACCCCTCCTATTTCCCATAATTAATTAATTCTCCCCCACCCTCTGTGAAGCTCAGTCTGAACTCAGCTGAGCCTCTGCCCAGGTGACTCAAGTGGGAGCTGTCTCTACACAGCGTGGGCTCACCATGACCTCGGTGTTGCGCAGCACGTTCTGGTAGCCGGCCGGGTGCAGGACGATGCCGCTGGGGTTGGTGTAGACGCCRTGGATGTGCAGGACACTGAGCTTCCTCTTCTCCTGCGCCCACTCCAGCACCTGCACGACACAAACCCCGCAGCACTGTTGGTGAGGGCATTGCATTGGCTACCACAGCACTGCTAAATGCAACATTTTSGGGAAGCATTCCAAAGAGGCAGCTGCTTCTCATCTCCTTTGCTCAAGATGAGTCTATCAGCCTCTACACCATGGCCTGCAGCCACAGCTTGTGGTGCTTGTTTGAGTCAACACTTGAGCTGATTGGTGAATGTGATGCCAGAACCACCAGAAAAAGGGGAAAAAACTACAAATCCTACAGCAGCATGTTTCTCGAGCCTACCAAATTTTATTTGGTGGCCCCTATTGGCTCTGAGGGAGCTCACCAGCTGACCTCCATTTCAGACTGCCGCTTCCGAGGCTCTCGGTTTACTCCTGCAGACCTCAGCTCGTTTAAGCTTGCAATAATTAGAATGCTTATTTGTAACACTGTAAGTACTTCCAGCCACGTAGATTAAGAGGTCACGCAGGAAACGTGAAGCACAGAAATGAGTCAGAATGGAAAGAGAACAAGGACTGCACAGGACACACACGTTGGTTGTGYCTAACATGCAAACAGAAGGACAAGCTGCTCCCCACCAATAAAACCCACAATGGAAAGATGAGGTGGGCAGGTGCAAAAAGCTCAGGGTTTCACAGCCTGACTGGGGCAGGAGGAGGGACATGTGGATGAAGAGAGTAGCTCTGGCTCTGAAAGTGCAGAAGGAGCCAYTCCAACCACTGCAGAAAGAGGACACGGGGCAAGAGGGGAGCCTCAAAGGTTGCAGCCCCGAATGCCCATCACAAAAAGCACTTTGCAGCATGTTATAAAAATAGAAAGTTCAGCTTTGCATCTCGCATGGAGTTTCCCATTTTGGTTAGAAACATCAACCCGAGCCTTATGTGGAAGCAAGGCCAAGACAGAATTTTCAAGGACAGAGATCAAAGGAATACCAAGCTTAAGGGCTCCTCCTGAGCACTGGATGGCAGCCAGAAAGCGCAGCATWCCAGAAAGGAGTGTTCATCCTCATTCCTCTGCTCACTGCCCTGAACAGTCAGAGCGTCTAACTGGAGCTTGTCTGCCACCAGTTAAACCACTACAATCAGTACAGTCCCCTCAGGCAGCATGAGGGCACATCCCGCACCACCATTGTCCCTGACAAAAGAAATCATCATCCTTTACCTTTTTTTCATCAGTCAGGTCAAGAGACTCGAGGTGCTTCCCCTGGTGTGCTGCGTACAGCTCCAGCAGGTTATCGAAGTTTGTGGTTAACACAAGGGCCCCGTTTTCCATCAAGTGAAGCACAGACTGAAGCAGCTGCTTCCCAGAATCTTCCATTTTAGATTCCAGGTCATCAAACACCTCGTATAAACAGTCCTTGAAAAAGGTTGAGCGAACGTTGCTTGTGCGCTGAGAAGGGGAGACAGATTGAGATCAGAGCCTGGCCCCTTAATGCCTCATGCCAAAYGGCTCCATGGAAAACTACCCACGTTTCCCCAACACCCTGCAAAGCTCTGGGTCCTTGCAGGGCAAACACAGTGCTCTGGCTCCACCAAAGTGGGTACTCCCCCCAGCATAGTCATGGAATCACAAAATCTCAGAATGGTTTGGGTTGGGAGGGACCTTAAAGCCTATCTCATTTCACCCCCTGCCATGGGCAGAGACACCTTCCACTATTCCAGGTTGCTCCAAGCCYCATCCARCCTGGCCTTGAACATTTCCAGGGATGGGGCAGCCWCAGTTTCTTCAGGCAGCCTGTGCCACRGACTCACCACCCTCACAKGGAAGAATTTCTTCCCRATATCCCATCTAACCCTGCCCTCTGTTATTGTGAAGCCATTCCCCCCTGTCCTGTCACTCCAGGCTCTTGTCCACAGTCTCTCTCCATCTTCCTTGTCAGCTCCCTTCAGATACTGGAAGGCCACAATTAAGTCACCCCTGAAACCTTCTCTTCTCCAGGCTGAACAATCCCAATTCTCTCAGCCTTTCCCCTTAGGAGAGGTGCTCCATCCCTCTAATCATCTTGGGCCRGGTGAAATACCCAAAACCTGTGTCCACAGCAGAGTTGTGTCTTAGGAACCTGGCACAGTAACTGCACTTCTGGTTCCTTGTACTTAGAGGAATTGTTAGGATTGGGACACCATTGCTGGAGAACCAAATTTGGCAACTTCCAAGAACCAAATCCTATGCTCAGGGCAGGTACAAGCACACTGACCGGAGACAGCTTCTGGATAAGGTCGTGGGCAACGTGAACCAAGTTCTTGTCTTCATGAAGACACTTCTGGAAACGTTTGCTCTCTTCATCTTCCAGGAGATCAAAGTCAATAGCAGCATCCAGGAGGGCCTGAATCAGCCCCTTCCAAGATTTCAGTGCTGGGACCTGGGGAGCAACTGCGGCACTAATTCCTGTCCCAATCACCAAAACGAGTTCCCGAGGCTTCTTGGTTTTGAGGCTTGGCAACAGCTTCCTGCAAAAGGAGAAAGGAACACAGCTGGTACCACCATGAGTGGAAGGGTGTCTGGCCTGGTGGGACACACAGACCAAGGGAGAGGGAGGTACCCTGTGTCTAAATTCTGAATCAACATGTCCATTGGGGCTCTTTGATAAACAGAGGATGAGAGGAACAGCTTGGTGTTCCTGAAAGACAGCAGGCAGCTGCATGGATCAGCAGCACAAATGCTCCCAATACAAAGTAGGTAATTACAACAGTTTTGGGAATCGAATCTGTTACCAGGATGGTTACTGAGGAAGTCGATGCCCAGGGGTGCTTCTGAAGCAAAGCTAATCCACTGAAAATCTGGAATAAGGGAAGTCTTTTTAATAAAAGTTACCTGGAAGCTAGAGGAAAGACTGGAGGGCATGGGAAAGGTGTGGTGAGCAGTAGGGAATGAGAGACACGTTTCACATCCCRAGACAAAATGTGGGTCGGATCCCATGCGGGAGGAAATAGCACCTGGTTTAAACAAGGTGCAGAACAGGGGCCTGGAGACAATAGCCCCTTTTATCCCAGCACAGAGAAAAGCAAGGGAAGGCTTCCTCCTAGCTCTCCCCTGGAGGGGACCCAGCCCCAGTTTGCTGAGAAGCCCCCTTAGCTGAACCAGCAATCCCTTTCCTGTGATGCCTGCAATGTCAGTGGGATGCTCCAGGCCAATCTTTTGGAAGACCTCAGATGATACAGAGTCACATGAAAGGGCTGCAGGCCTGTATTCTCCTTACTTCTCCTCCCCTCTTCCCTATTTTCCTGGCTTTACATCTGCACAGTGCTTTTAAATGTAACCTTTATAATTTATTAAGCAGATGTGCTGCTCCTCGCCTTGCCTTGCCTGGTGTCCAGCTGCTTTCTGCAGCAGGGACCCGCTGCAGCTTCCCAAAGAATTGGAGCAGCAGCCCAGGGAAGCAGCTCYTTTGGAAGGAATGGGCTTTATCAGCAAACACGTGATATTTAGTGAGAAGGGGAGAGGAAACCAACACCACACAGATGGAGCTGTGTGTTCCCTCAGCTCCTGCCTATGAAAACAGACTTGTTAACCCTTTCCTCGAGGAGGGTTTTGCTGTCAGTGCTGATGAACAGGGTCTAATTTGAGGACTGCAAGCCTCACATGTGAGGAATAAATTAGTATTAATGCTAATGAGCTAGTATAAAAACACTATCGGAAATCCAGGGACTGAAATCCAAAATAATAACAAATACCCACGTATTAATGTCCTGCAAGGCATCTCTGAAAGAGGCACTCTGTTCCCTGCTGATAAATTCACTTGTTTCTGCCCTGACATCCTGAGCAAGGAAAAAATAAWGTCACAGCTCTTTTCTGCTCATTCCAGGGTCACTGATCAACCATGAGACCACACAATCTGCAGCCCTCCAGAACCCGTAAATAAATCAAATCAGTGGGAGACAACCCCCCAGATGAATTGGCTGCTTGTTCACAAGAACTTCTGAGCCCACAGAAGTCACAGTCCCAGTCTCAGATGGACGGAATCCATCCCCCAGTCAGGTCCCCACTCACAGAACTGTAACACCACCTATTKCTTACCACAGGGAGCCTCCAGAGTGGAATTATTTAGGTTTTACATGCAGCTCAATCAGAGTAATTTGAGTAACTCCCTGTCCTGGAAACCACGATCCAACTCAAGCACAACCACTGTGTCTGACCTGACACTGTGAGTGCACAGGGCCGTGGAGACAGGACAGTAAAACACAGCTTTGAGTGCGACCTCACCCCCTGGCTGAGGGTTAAAACCCCTAAAAAAGTACATTCTGGGCGTGAAGGCCTTTGTTCCACGAACAGCAGGAAAGCCCAGGGCATGGCCAGAAGCCAGCGCGCGGTTCTTGGATCAGGASGCGAAACGGCTGCGGGTGCCAAGGGTCACAATCCTTAAAGAACAAYGTGAGGCAAAGGAAAAGGCTCTTGTTAGAAGAAATTCACTGGAGTATAAATTTACCTGGGCTTTTTTGCAGGTGGCATTCCATCTTCCAAGAATGTTTCCTTGCCCAGGCTCACCGTAGAAGCCATCCAGTTTCTACAGTAGACAAATGACCACAAGTAAAGTTACTGCACATGGACTACACCACCCGGACAACAGGCTTGTGCAGAACCAGCTTTGCACAGGTGGATAAATCCCAGGTTTGTTATCATTCTGAGATCACCTTTGGGCTGAGAATTGCATCTTTCTGTCTCTGAACTTTGCCCCACGGTCTCATCCACCTCATTTACCACAAAATCCTGGGCTGTTTTGTACAGCCAGGTGTGATTGCTCCAGCCAAACAGTTTGCCAGACCCTTCGTTTCACCTCAGCTGCTCGTTTTCCCAGAGAGCCTGGATCTTGGAGCAGCACTCCCCCCTTCCCGACAAGGCCTGTCAGCAAACTTGCTGCTTGGGAAACTGGGGGAGGGAAGAGAAGACAAAAAGATTTTTGTTGGCTCCAAAAAGCCACGGAGAGCATTTCATTCCCTGGTGATGAGAGAAGGGTTTCCCAGCCCGCCATGYGTCTGCAAGCACTGGGAAATGACCTCAAAGCCCACAGAAAGGAAGTGGAGCCTGAGAACTCTTTCAACAGCCCRTGACACAAAAGACAAAAGGTCTGCCAGCACACAGTCCTCTCCCACTCCGCTTCTCCCAAATAAGTCTATGAAAAGGGAATGAAAATGAACACAACTGTGCACCCTCCTCTGCTTTTTCCTTGCCAACTGTAATGAAGAGTCCAGCAAAAACTCTGTTAGACATAAGGCTTTTGGCCAGAGGAAATGCTGGGGAAGAGCTGCTGACCCAAAATCACAGTTCTTGCTGTCTCGGGGAGATCTGAGGGTTTGTCCTAAAGGTAAGATGCTGCAATCACTCCCTGGCAGCAAAGCAGGTGACACAGGGCAGGTGTTTCCAGGTACGACAACCTCAGCTGTGCTGCAAGTGTTGGCATGGATCATGTGAGTAATCAGCCAATATTCTAGGAAACTTCCAACTTTCAATGCTGGATGATGGGAGCAGGGCAAAGTGACTCTGGCAGATGCTCAGATACACCGTGTGTGCAGCCCTTCCTTTCTGACCCCTTTKGAAAACTTTATCCARTGGAATAATGGAATGGTTTGGGTCGGACAGGACCCTAAAGCTCGTGTCGTTCCACCCCCTGCCACAGGCAGGGACACCTTCCACCACACCAGGTTGCTCAATAATAAATCATTRTAACAACAGTAAAACACCTCAGAGAGCTGGTGTTCACTGCCTGCCTCCTGAAACATCACTGAACACCCGCTGCTCACCACTTCAAATAATCACCTTCTTATCTACTGTAGGGCTCAGATTTTGGATAAAAGTGTCGAAGGCCTTTAGCAAGCGAGGAAATCTCCCTGTTTTCCCCTCTCTGTGCATGCCAGGCAGGGCCCCTCCATCACACACCCTTGTGAACATTGTACTCTGTGTTTTTCCAACCCGCACTGAGCCCGGGAGCACTTCGACGCTGTTCTCACAAAGAACCTCTGCAGCCTCATCACCCCTGAACACCTGCAACCTGTCAGGCCTCGTGGTGAACTACTTTGGGGGTTAAATCTCAAAAAAAGACCAAAGTGGTGACTCTCAGGAAGGCAGGAGGACCCGCTGGACACAGAATCAGACAGGTGCTACCATCAAATCCCCGCTGAGTGAATGCGGCCAAGCACAGTCAGGACAAAGGGGGGAAAAGCCGCTCTTTTTYCTTTCCAGGAGGGTCCTATTTCTCCTTTTGGATTAGCTGATTCTTCTGGAAGGACAGGCTGCTTCCACAAAGCCAGCCAGATTTTAACTAATGGTGCAAAGACACTTTAGACAAGCCAGGGACTAACACTGGATAACTGGAGAGTTTCAGAGGGAAGTTTGAGCTCCCACTGGTGCYGGGTCTGCCCTCGGTCTCTGCAACAGCACAGCTACAGCCAAAGGYAAATCGTTCCTCACTTTCTAAACTGGATATAATTTAAGTTCATATTGTCTTTGGGTTGTGAATTATCAGCTGAGCCTCAAATACTGAGGCTGTTTATAAACTCCCACCTACATCTTTCCCTGTGTGCTTCCACCTGCCTCAGCACCGCTCCCATCTTGCTCACCCTGCACATTCCCATGCTATGAACAGCAGGAATGGAGTCATCAAATCCATTTTAAGTGCCTCTAAAGTGCTAAGGACGTTTCAAAAGTAATTTTAAACTTAGGAAAAAGCACSTTTTAGAATTATAATCCCCTAGAAAGGTTGTCTGATACAACACACTTCAACCTTCAGGTCTATTATTTAGTGCAGAGAGCCAAAAAGGAACAAAAACCCCATTAAAAATACAGCCTAGTTCCAAAAAAGTTATTACTGGTCTTAAAAAGAATTCATGGAGATTCAGCCAAGACACAGAAATCTCCAGTTTTTAGTCCTGGGGAGCAGCTCTGCTCCACAGAGGGATCGATCACGCCAGCACAGCTGAGGTAGCCAAAATTAAACGGAATTACCTCAGAGTGTGACACTGCCACGGGGAAAAAACACACCAGGTACTGCAGGTTCCCCCTGGGAATGCAGGTGCYATGGAGGAGAGGGAACCACGAGCACTTACAAGATAAGAAGCCTTCTCCAGCCATTGGGAACTTTCCAGCTATTTAGACTACAGGGAGTTGAAGACTRTAAACTCCACACTCCATGGATTCCTAGCTCAGCTGCTTCATTCCTCTGTCCCAGCCTTGTCCTCATCACCTTTATCAGGGATACTAAGAGAGTCCCTGTGTGGGCTTGCTGCATCCTCCTTCTGTCTCTACACCACAGAAATGCCCTAMTTTATCCTAAAGCCTTTCAGACTTTAGCGTTAAACGAGGCCCAAGTCACCAACAGTGGATAAACCCAACCACAGCAACTCCCTGTGAGACACAGACACATCCAGCCACAGGAATGCTGGAAATATGAAGGTGTATCCCAGGTAAAAGCAAACACCTGAACACCACATGTGTCAAACGAAGGCCGAGGTTCACCCAGGGTGTGCATTTACAAAAACCTTGCTGTAGCTCTGCAAAACATGACCACACAACACAGTCAACACCGGAGCCCAAATACAGAAGCAAAATGGGGAATTAATGGGACACTTTCTCCACCACGTCATGCAGAAGTCACTGCTGACACCATCTCTGCACTCAGCACACAACACACAACAAAGCTACACCCGGATGTTTAAAGCTGGACCCAAGTGATCCAGCTCCATGCTGGAAGATGGGCTCCTCCAGAACAGCCCCCACGAATTCCATAAAGAAACACGGACAAACCTACTGCTCATCCACTATTTTTAGCTTCTTTGAGTCCTGAGAATGGCCACCAGCAAGGGTGTAACTCCGAGCTTCTTTTTCAAGCTAGTGGCTTTAAGGTGTTCAGATAAGATAGTTTAAAAGCCACTATGTTTCAGCTAGAAGTTGAGTTGTCTCTGGCCAATTCCCAAGCCTGTCCCTCCACGTGTGAGCTGCAATTGGAGCTGGATCAAAACCATCCTAGAAACGCACAGGCTCCAGGGACAACGGGACTGAGGACGAGCCCTGCTCCTGTCCACGCCACAAGAACACAAGATTCAGCCTCCTTGGATGTGAGTTCAAACACACCAGAGGTTTTTATTCAATGCTGTGATTCTCCACGTGCTTCCCAGCGGCTCCACSAGCAAGGAGAGGGAGTGACACAGCAAAGCCTGGCTGAGCTCTGTATCCCACAGACTCCCACGGAAGCACGCTGGCTTTCCAGGACTGACCCCGGGAAGGGAACCAGGGAGGAGGTCACACCTTCAGGGTTGCTCTAGCCCTTACCTGTCCTCTCCGTTGTGYCCCCTCCTCGCTAAACCTGCGGGAAAAGCAACAACACAGGGATTCAGCAGGCGGGGAGGACGCCGAGCCTCATTCCCAGGGGAAAACATCCACAAAAACGAGGTTTTATAGAGGGCGGCGGCGAGCTGGGGGGGAGTCACAGCCGGGCCGCCGGCTGCTGTCAAAGGTTTCCCGGCCCCCCCCGCCTCACCCCCGGCCCCGCCGGGCTCCTTCGCTCCCCTCAGGCCGCTCCGTCCCCTCACGGCGGCGGCCATGGGACCACCCTCCCCCCCCCCATGGCGGCCATCGTCGCCATGGCAACAGCTTCCCCCCCACCGCCATCGCCATGGCAACCGCGCCCTGCCCGCCCCCCGCCCCCCGCCCCCGCGCGCCCCGCACGCACCTGGCGCCGCGCGCGCGGCCCCATTGAGGAGACGCCGCCGCGCCGCGCGCAGCCGCCTCGTGCCCGGCTCCGCCCCGCCCCGCGTGACGAGTTCGCCCCGCCCCCTTCCGCCCCGCCCCCTTCCATTGGCTCGGAGCGGAAGAGGCGGGATCAGGCGTGGGAAGGCGGCGATGTTCTCGCGGGGCTTTGCGAGGTTATAAAAGGCGGTGGGCGCATGCGTAGCGGAGCGCCGGGCTCTGAGGTGGCGCCAGGAGGGTTGGTTTGTCCCGGGCCGGGGCTGCTGTGGGCCTGGCGTTGTCCCCGTGCCCTCCTACTCCTCAGGGGCCTCCCTTTCGCCAGCTGCCGCTGCCTGGGTTCGTGTCTGTGTGACTGCGTCTCCAGCCCTGTGAGGTACAAGCGGTGCTTGGCCCTGAACGGTCAAGGCGCCTTGTGGTGCCTTCGAACATCTGGCGGAATTTGGGTGTACTTAGAGCTTTCCAGGAAGAAARACTATTTTATGTTTTCTGGGTAGCTGCGCATCACTTTGTATTGGCACCGTACATGAAACATAGTGATGGTGAGTGTATCTAGGGACAAAATTAGCCTTACTTTCTCACCTGAACACATTTGTTTGACTCTGCCTTGCAGCATATTGTCCTCACCGTTTCCTAATTCCACAGGCAATCCTGTAAACCACAGGCTCCTGGTGATGATTAGCCGGAAACTTGGTGCAGGGATTTCAGCGTGGTGCTGCTGCTGGTGGGTCAAGGCACGCTGTGAATCGGGCTGTGCCTGCTTAATTGCTCCTTTAATAACAATTATATTGTTGCTAAGGCAGGATGGAGGTTTATCCAGTGGGTGCTGCCTCTCGGGGACTGGGGTTTGTGGGCTCACCATTGCTCAGGTTCCCCCTCTGGTGCAGCTCTGGGGTTTCCAGGTGGGGTGACTCACACAGGCAGGAGACTCGCCCTCCTCTGGGTCCTGTCCTCGGGCGGGGAGTTGATTTTTGGGGTGGTGGTGGCAGCAGTGCCAGAGGAGGGATTAATGCAAAACGGGTCACAATGGGATGAGCGGTGCTGGGCCCATGGCTGGCTCTGCTTGCAGGTCCCTGTGGGGCTCAGCACCGCTTGGCCATGGGCTTTTTCCTTTGGGATTTGGCCACTAAGGGGCCAATTGGTGCCCTCCCTGCTTGGAGGAGAGAAAGGCAGCTGGGGTGGTGGCAGGGGATGGGAGGAGCCCAGTGTCTCTCAGGGAATTCATTGCATTTTTGGGCACAATGTGCCTTCCTGCACCCTAGGTTCCTCTTGCTTGGAGTCCCATGTTCCAGGATGGGCTGGGCACCCTGCAAGAGGATCCTGCCTTCTCCTGCACCCCCAAGGTGCCTTCTAGGGCTCACAGATGTACTGGATAGTGAAATCCTTGAGGATGGGGAGATGTTTACGGCAAAGAGTCAAAGCCATCAGGGAGCCCCCCTTATTTCACATGGCTTTGGGTTTTGTGCCACCCAGTCCCGGTCTATTGTCTTGCTGAAGGTGCTGGGTGAGTAGACATGGAAATACCTGTGGAAGCCACAGCTAGATGCTGGCATGGAGGGAAATCTCGGTGTCCAGCAGGAGCTCTTCAAAGACCTGTGGGACACAGYGGTGGTGTGGCAATGGGGTCCCCAAAAGCCTGACAGGCACTGGTGGGTATTGGGGGGGATCTCCTGACCTTCAGCCCTCCTTCCCAGGAGACTCGGAGGTCCCTGGGGGTGAGGAAGCAAGCAGCAGTGTGCTGAGCATAGAGGTGGATTCAGCCCTGTAGGACAGCTGGGTCATGGTGGCATTGATGGAGCAGTGGCCTCACTGGCCCTGGGATGGGGTGCTGGATTTAGATGGGGTGGGGAAACATTTTTGGGGCGTCAGAGGACATGGGACTTATCYCTGAAGGAAACACTTCCCTCCAGGCATGGAGATGTGGGGCTTGTTGTCCCAGTCAACCTGCAGGCAGATGGGGGGCACTGGGGTTGTGTTTTGGGATGGGGGCAGGTGGAGCAGCCATGAAATTCGGGTCATGGGCACTGGGCACGGACTCCTCCATTAATGTTTTGACTGAGGTGAGCGCTGCCCTCTGCCAAGGCCAGGCCTTCAAAAGCTGACACTTGGAGCAACCTGGCCTACTGGAAGGTGTCCCTGCCCATGGCAGGGGCTTGGAACAAGGTGATCTTTAAAGTCCCTTCCAACCCAAACTATTCTGGGATTCTGTGATTCTTCCTGCTGGGGCAGAGATGCAGACCCACCTTGGTGGCGTCCTGGCTCAGTTACTCCAAGGTGGGGACCCCACAGTTGGAGTCATGGTACTGTGTACAGAGGGTGTGAGGGCCATCATTCCACTTCAGGGTTAACAGTGAGGGAGATGCTGACCCAGCTTCATGCTCTGGTCCACCCTGGGCTCACTCCAGAGGTGCCTCTTTGTGAGTGCCAGGGCCAGCTTTTCCAGGGATCTGAGATCAAGGTGCTTTGCTGTCATTCAGGGCGAGGACTCAGGTGGGAGAGGGAGRGAGGGACACACTCAGCACTGGGGCTGGACCCCCAAGCACCCACCTCCTGCTGTCACAGAGGTGGTAGGACACCTGCTGGATTACCTCCACACTGTGCTGGGCCACCAGCTTGGCCATGGTGACACTGCAGCAGCAGGTGGAGGGTTTAGTGTCCACATCAGAGGTCACCGCATTGTCTCCTAGGCAGGGGAGAGATGGGGAAATCTGTGCCAGGAACAGCCTGTCGGGGAGCTCGAGAGGCCCTTGAGACTCCCCAAATCCTTGGGGGATGGAATCAGGACTCGCCTCCTCTTGCAGGGCATTGAGGAGGAACCACTGGGCATTGTAGAGGCTGAGGATGATAAGGGGATGAAGGCAGTGTCAGTCATTGGCCACCACCAGCAGCACCAGGGAAACGGCACCTGGGAACGGAGAAATACAGGGAGGATTTTGGGGTGAAAAAATGACTTGCCTGGTAAATTTWACTCATAAAATAAGCATGAGTGGCAGACATGGACCTGTCTGTGTTTTGKTAGGAAACCAGGGAGGGAAACAGATCCGGGTGCTGGTGAGGGCCACCGGACACGGTGACACCCAGGCAGTGACGGCATGTGGCGGATGTGGGAGGGAGGCCCCTGGGAGGGCTTGGATTCCTCTCCCCGTGGCCCTAGCCCATTTCCCTTGCCTTTGCTTTCACATTCGCTGGCAGAGGCTGGAGCTGCTGGCAGGTGGGGGCACCTGGGGGTTGGAGTAGCTCCTCCACTCTGCCTGGGGAAGCAGGTGGGTGCCCCTGTCTTCCCTCCTACCACAGGGCAGCTTCACTGGGAACCACTTCCAGATGTGGAAGTTGTAAGGATGGATCAGCCTCGCCATTCACTGCAGATCCCATTAGACTCCAGAGTGMCCATACTGCATTCTACCTCTCCTTTCCCACCTAGGTAATCCCAGAAGATCTTTCTTTGCCAAACTCAGAGGCTGATGCATCCCCTTCCCTGCTCTGGTGCTGGACTCCTGCATTCCAGGTAAGCATCCCACAAACTTCCCCCCAGCATTCACTGTCCATGCTCGTTGTTCCAGCCACACTTAAGCTTTTGGCTGTTACTAAGTGGTGACACTCGGGCACTGTGGTTTCTGTGGGCAAGCTGGGGTCTTGCTGGCATTTCCTGCAGTCCTGAGAACTGAGAGCTCATCTGCTCTTTTCGGAGTAGGGGAAAGGCTTCTGCGTGACTCGGGGTGTTTCATTTCGGAAGGGGTGGTKCCAGCAGTGCAAAACAGCAGCTGTTTCCCATGTTGCTACTCCTGGATGTCCCCAGGGAGCGTTTGGGCACTCTGAAAGCTGAGAGCACAATGCTGAGGCATGGGATGGAGTGAGCTTGGCAGGGAACAGACAGGAATGCCAGGGCAGGCAGCACTGAGGACTCACAGCTCTGGGCATCACCCACAGTGCCTTTGGTTTGCCAGTGCCCAGTCCATCCCTGGTGATYGCTGCTGATTCCCACTTCTCCCCTCCACAGGATCCTTTCACCACTGCCGGGAATGAGGTTCTCTCCTGCCCATTGTCTCTTGGTCTCGCTTGCTGCAGGTGTGTATTTCCAGTGGAGAGATCCAGTAAYAGGTAAATGTTCCTTCACAGCAAGTCTTGGGAAGGTAGATGTGGAAGATCCTGCTGGGGGGGTGATTTTGGGGCTGTAAGAGAGCACCCCARAGCTGCGTGTCCCTGGAATAGACCACACTGAGCTCCTGGGGCTGAGACCTGCCATGGAGCACTTCCTGCTCTCATTTTTTTATCCCTCTTTTCTGCTCTCAGGAGAGGTTTCCCGCTGGCAGTCAGCGGCTGAGCAGCGCGCTGCCCGCTATGGCTGGTGAGTGTGGGAATAGCCCCTCTGGCTCTGACCCCTCCATCGCAGCATCCCCTCCCCGACAGAACCTGAGGGTGCCCATGGGCTGCTCTCACGATGCCACAGCATTCAGGTGTCGGTGGCAGCTTAGGTTTTAGCCACCAGGATGGTTTTTTGGGGATCAAGGCGAGATCCCATCTGCCCTTTCCATGTGGAGGCATCCTGCTGATTGAACGATGCTGTGCTTGGGAAGCCCAGGGGGTGCTGAGCCCCCCGGACCTCACTGTGGCCTCACTCTGCAGGTTGGTTTAGGCGGCTCCTGCACAAGCCCAAGCCCAGCTCGGTAGAAAGCAGCCTCAAGTCCAGTTGCTCTGCTTCATCCTTGCCTTCCTCCTCCTCCTCCTCTGCCAAGAGCTCCAGCTCTTCTCCTGGCATGAGCTTGGCYACCAGCTCCATCCACCTGTCACCTGTGTCAGCACCGGACATCAGCGCCTCGRACAGCCCCCGCTGGGACAAGAGCTACGATGTCTGCATCTGCCACAACGAGGGGGACGTGGAGCTGGTGGAGGAGCTGGTGTCCTACCTGGAGGGCCAACCCGAGAGCTTYCGGTGCTTCCTGCAGCTGCGGGATGCGGTGGCGGGAAGCGCGGTGGTGACGGAGCTGTGCGACGCCGTGCAGAACAGCCACTGCTGGGTCATGCTCATCACCCCCGGCTTCCTGCAGGACCCCTGGTGCAAGTACCAGATGCACCAGGCCCTGGCCGAGGCTCCGATGGCCAATGGACGCACCATCCCGGTGCTGAAGGATGTGGATCGCAAGGATTATCCCAGGGAGCTGCGGAACATCTACTACATCTACATGGCGCTGAAGGAGAAGAGCTTCAGGCAGATCAGAGACACTGTTGTGCGCTGTGAGTATCCTGTGGGATGCTGAAGAGATGTCACTCTCTTGGGATGAGGACTATGGGAATGGACCRGGTTCCATAAATTTACTTAAATAGTTGATTTTTAGATTAATTGGTGGCTAATGGAGCTCATCTGCTGTCTCTACAGACCTTCAGGAACTGTGCCGGAGCTCCACAAAAAGGATGGAGTAGTGCTGGGAGCAGACAGACRCATCATCATGGGCATCATGGAGTTGTTGCTTTGGATCTGGGTGTAGCYATGTCCCAATGGACCTTGGGGTCGAATCTGAGCTGCTCAGACCAGACCTGGGAGCCAAGGATGGGGAGTTCCCCACTGCATGAGTGACAGCAGACTGGAGCCTGCCATGTCCCAGTGGTGTGACTTCCATCCCCGTGGCCAAAGCCTTCTCGGCGGGGACAGGAACATCCATCACGCAAACACTAAGCTCCCACATCGGGTGGCTCTCGGGGTCACCAGAGCTCCTTACGGTGCYGGCGTTCCCTGTCCTGCAGGGCTCTGAGACACCGACTAAGCTGACAAAGTGCCTGCTGGGCTGTGGACAGGACAAGTCGAGGCGGGCAGTGACTTTGCACGGGATCGTTGCGACTACGAAAATGCAGAAGTTTTAAATTTTGGTGGGTTTCCTTATTTTTGTCTCAATCCCCGGTTTGGGGAACAAGGAGCCGCGACCTCCGAGCCGCCAGGGGGCGTGGTGCTCTGGCGGGCCCCGAGGCGCCGCGCATGCGCAGTGCAGGGGGCGCGCGTGAGCCATGGCGGAGGGCCCGCAGCCGAAGAGGAAGCGGGAGGAGGAGGAGGAGAAAAATGGCGGGGCCGCCGCACAGGACGGGGCCGCCGCCGCCTTCACGCTGTCGGACCTGCGGGTGCGACGCGTCCTRCGGGAGTCGGCGCGGGACAAGGTCGTGTTCCTGCACGCGGAGGTACCGGGAAGTGGGGGGGGCGATCGCGCCCGCCGCCATTTTCCCCGCTGAGGGCTCGGCCCCGCCCTCCGGCGGCGCGCTCGGGGCAGGCTCCGCCCCTCGGCCACCCCGTCCCAGCCTGGCCCTGAATGAGTGTATAACTTGGTGCTTTKGAGTATAAACAGGTTGGTTGTGCTTGGTAGGTAAAGTGGCACAGTACTGCAAGCACGATGCCGACTCAGGGACTGTAAATAGTACAGACGTGTCCGTCGTGTGCCGTTACAGGGAAATTTGTAGTAACTCCTGCGGTTTTATGGCCCGAGAGTCTGGCCATGGGGTGGGTACCGGGCAGATGCCTTGCTTTCTGTCTCCTGGAGATGTGCATCCGAGCGGGAGATGAGGATAGGGAAGTTCCGGGCTGCTGCTTTGGTCTCGGGGCAGTGGGCTTCTGTAGTAACTGAACTGAGCACAGACCTCYCACTCTGCCCTGGGAGTGTGACGGGATTGGGAGCCCCAGGTGAGCCCCGTTGCTCTCCCCGTGTGGTGAGGCCTCACCTGGGTTCCTCTGCAGACAGGAGTGATTTCAGGGGATGTTCCACACAAASCCAGCATGCTGAGGCCACTGGATTGGGGCTGTGGTTCGTCGGAGCAGGGCAGCAGTGAGTGCCCCCTGACCTAGAACATGCTCTCTGACCATGATGCAAATCCCTACGCCTGCCTCTGCCCTCTTCCTGGGCAGCTGGGCAGTGTCAGAGATCAAATCCGTGCCATGGGTCAGCAGGAAACCTGGGAGCATCCGGGGAGGTGCAGATGGGCTGAGTCATTGCCCACATCCCCTGCTCCCCCAAAAACCAGCTGTGTTCACTCATGGGGAGCAAATTCCTGGTGTACTTCTGGGCAAATGTGCTGTTTATTTTGGGATGGCTGTCTGGCCTAGGAGGAGGTTTGGACACAAGRGCTGGGAGTCTACGAGGTATCTGCCATGAACCTGGACCTCAAACTCTCCACCCAGTGCTGGATCCATATTTGCTGATAGCTTTATCCATTCCTATTCCAGAGGATTGGCCTCTCTGGAGAGGGCACAGATGCTGTAGTAATCCTGGAAAAGACTCCTTTCCAGGAGGAGAAGATCCCGGACCTGCTGAAGAAGCCCATGAAGGCGGAGCTGCAGATGCACAATGACATTTACTGCACGTTYTACCTGAGCCCTCCCCCCGAGCTGAGTGGTGAGTGCCCTCAGCCCCACACAGGGATGCTGGGAGGGTGACTGGGATATGGTTCCTGCCTGCTCCAGAGGGGAAGATGCAGCAAGATGGGCAAGTGCTACTGCCAGACCTGACTGGGCCACCGTGGTTGTGCTTTGGTGACAGCAGCACGGCTGGCCCAGGTAGGGAGGTCAGTGGGTCGTTGCCATGATGAAGCCGATGTCTTATCCCAAGGCTTTGGATGCTGCCTTGTTTCGCCTGCTTTTCCTCACACCATGGACACGTGGCTTGGCTGATGAGCCATTGCTCATTGGCCATCAAATGATTACCTGCCATCCACCATCTGCCTGTGCCTTGATGCGAAGGTGCAGAAGGGCTCAGAGGTGTGAGGGCTCTCCGTGGGTGTTTGTCAGTGCTGCTGGTGCTCTTGCTTGGGTAAGAGTCATCTCCTCCCACAAGGTTTCTCTTGAAAACAGTTTCTGCAGGGCACATGCAGCTGCTTCTCATCCCAGGGTGGCATCTCCTGGTTTTTTTTGTCACGTGGTAAGGACAGGCAGCTTGTGTTTGGGGAGGATTTAAATGCTGGTAACCTCAAGTGCTGGGGCAGACAGTCCCCATCTCCCTRCTGATTTCACACATCTGTGTTATAAAACTCTTTTAATAACCAAGTATGACAAGGCCAGATGGGCAGGTTGAGGAGMTGCAGTGGAAGGCTCTCACCCTGTGAAAGGGACTCTGGTCCCAGTGGAGAGGTGTCCTGCAGTGGTGGTGCTCTCCAGCTGCCACTGGAAAGCAGRGATGATCTTTGGGCACTTCAGTTTAATCACAGAATCCCAGACTGGTTTAGATTGGAAGAGACCTTAAAGCTCATCTTGTTCCAACMCCCCTGGCGTAGGCAGGKWCACCTTCCACTAGACCAGGTTGCTCCAGGCCCCATCCAACATGGCCTTGAACACTTCCAGGGATGGGGCAGCCACARCTKCTCTGGGCAACCTGTGCCAGGGCCTCCCCACCCTCACAACCAGGAATTTCTTCCCAATATTCTRTCTAACCCTGTCCTCYGGCAGTGGGAAGCCATTCCCCCTTGTCYTGTCCCTCCAGGCCCTTGTCCCGAGTCCGTCTCCAGCTCTCCTGGAGCCCCTTTAGGCACAGGAAGGGGCTCTAAGTTCTCCCTGGAGCCTTCTCTTCTCCAGGTGGACACCCCCAGCTCTCCCAGTCTGGCTCCAAAGCAGAGGGTCTCCAGCCCTCGAAGCAACTCCATGGCCTTCTCTGGACTGGCTCCAACAGCTCCATGTGCTGAGGACCCCAGGGCTGGAGGCAGCTCTGCAGGTGGTGTCTCACCTGAGTGCAGCAGAATCACCTTCCACAATTAATTCCACTTGAATGCTGGTATGTGTTTAAATTCTGGAAGTGCAGTGATAAATTCTATGTCAATGCTTCCATAAACACAATAGCTGCCAAACAGGTTTAACAGAGTCAAAATTAATCTGAGTGCCTTAAGTAAGATGTTGTTGCAGTCCCAAGTTAAATTTTCAGGATGTTTGATGTGCCTTCCTAAAAATGCTCCTGTTTTAGCTCTGTGTAGGAGGAAGCACTGTCTGGATTTGGGAGCTTGAGTTGTGCAAAGCTCCTCTTCTCCTGTGGAGGACTCAAAATTAAAGGTTTTGGTGTTACAGTGAGTTTCGGTCTCAGGAAAACACTGTAACACCGCGGATGTCCTTGGAAGATGTTAAAGCTCCTCTACCTCAGCTGGGAAAGCTCCTGCTTGGGCGCCTGCTGTATTCCAGCCCAGCAGGAGTTGCAGTGATTCCCACGAGGTGGCATTGCAAGACTGAAATCCCCTGGGCTGTCTCCAGCTCAGCCCTGCCAGCCKTGCTGGCCTTTGCCTTTCTTGCAGCACTTTGCTGCAGTGCTGTGTAACTCCAGCATTACTCTGATAACAAAGTTCCTTATTTTATGTAAGGCTTATGCCAGGTGCAAAACCCCTCTTGCATGTTTCAATGGGGAAGAAGGCTCTGGCATTCTTCTGACGAGCTTTGTCTTTTTAATGACTTTTAAATCCATCTTTAAAAGGTAAGTTTTTGCAGAAATATTACCCAGTGGTGCATCTTTGCTTCCCACCCCTCTGCGTGGCACTGCGTTGCTTGCTCTGGATGCTGAGCAGCCCCAAGCAGGAGATCAGAAGGGGGCTGTAGACCCTGGAGCTGCTGTCCAGGCTCCCTGGGTCAGAGTGGAGAGCAAGGAGGCTTCTTGCTTTGAAGCAATTAGCACCAAATAGCTATTCTTGGGCACATTGCATGAGCTGCTGGTGGGCATCTGGGCTGGCACCAGGGAAACAGGCCCTGTGTGTCAGAAGGCRAAGGAAATTACCCTTTGGAGCTGAAGCATGGCCCAGGGATGGAGTCGACATGAGGAATGCAGCTTAAAAACCTAAACAGGAAAAATTGCCTGTAAAGCTGCAGTCGGGGTTTGAATGACCTGGGATGTCAAGTGATAATGTGCAGACCTAGGGAGCCCTTGCCCAGGGCCTGTTGGCCTCTTGGT
Source organism: Amblyornis subalaris (assembly GCA_018881555.1). Classification (NCBI taxonomy): domain Eukaryota; kingdom Metazoa; phylum Chordata; class Aves; order Passeriformes; family Ptilonorhynchidae; genus Amblyornis; species Amblyornis subalaris. The sequence goes on along the minus strand of JACAXG010000038.1, from coordinate 1,494,659 downwards.
TGCAGGGTTAGAGTTACAGGACTTTACCTCCTGGTCCTTACAGGTTTATACCTGGGTACAAGATGCAGTAAAATATTTTGTAGGAAAGAGCAGACTTTGGCATTAAGCAGTTCATGGAACAGTCCTGGGTCATGGTGTTGGGCGGTGAAGGAATTCACCTGGGGGATTTCACAGCACCCTGGGCGGCTGAGCCCCCCCAACTCAGCCTCTTGCTGTCTGAGATAAGATRGACCTCGAGACAGAGAAGTCATGATCATGGGTGACTCGTGGTGATGGCATCAGTAGCTGCTTCTGGGTCTCTCTGCTCTCCTGGACCACGTTTTTCAATGCTGCCTCTGTGGTCCCAAGTGCCCAGGGGCTCTTCATTCAGCTGGAGTTTCTTACAGCTGGAAGCGGAGATTTTCTTCACCCTCTGCTCACCTCCTCGTTGAAGTGAGTTGGGTGCTGCTCCCCCCCGTACAGTCAAACCAGCACAGGCCCCGTGTGATGACAGCTTGTTTGCGTGGTGACAGCAGGGAAAGGGAGGCCAAAGCATGTTACTTGAGCAAATGACTCGCCTCTGACCTGGGAAGATAAGTTTCACAGTGATAAGATTTTTAGGGCTGGGAGCACACCAGGTGAAGGCAGCACCAGATGAGTCTTGCTCATCTCATTGGTTTTACTGCATGTGCTAAGGCTAAAAGGGGAAATAACGTTTGCAAACAAGCCAGTAATGGTCAGAGGTTGTCTGAAGGGCAACCCAAACCCCTGGAGTGAGGAGAGGGAACTTTGTGAATTTGTGAGGAGTAGTGGTGCCAGAGCTGATGTGACTGTGCTGCTACCAAAGGCAGGCATACACAACTTATTTTAAGGCCACTTTCTGGATGTTGCCTTGATTTAAGAGGCAGCTTATGCCTAGAGATGAGAGGAAACCCCAGCGTTGGGCCTTTCCCCTGCAGGGAGAGCAAGGGCTGATTTCATAGYAGGGTAAACAGTTTCCTACTGCCAAAGTTGGATTGCAAAAGGCAGATGGTTCAATCTGCACGTTCCCCGATAACTTCCAGCTCCTCACACCCGTTTGCCGAGAAGAGCTTGATGTTTGTGGCAAAAAGCAGCCCTTTGTGCCTGGCTGCTGCAGGATCCAAAGCTGTGCTGGTGTGATTTAAGGGATCTTATCAGTCCTCTAAGGAATCTTTGCTCACTGGCTGCAGGCTGAAGCTTATTAAAAACCTCTRAAAACAAGCACAATGGGAGAAGCTCTGGCTCCATTGCTCCAACATGGGCTGGAGAAATTGTGGGAAAAATGGGAGAGTGTGGAAAGAAAGTTTTCAGTCATGCAGGAAGCAAGTCATGTCCCAGAAAGAGTCTGGTTTCAGGCAGCAAGGAGCTGGAGAAACTTGCAGGAGCTGCTCTGGGAAGGCTGGTTCTTTTCCCTGCATTTCCATGCTCTGGCTGCCTCTGGGGTTTGCCCAGCCAAGAAAACTTCTTGCATTTACACTTAAATAAAAAGCCCAAGCCTGAAGCTCTGGGAGCATGTGGGGTGGTTTGGAGGATGGTGGGAGGTATCACTGTGCTCTGCTCTGTGTTTTGCAGGGGTGGTAAACTGCAGCTTTCCCCTTTGCAGTGCCTGTTGCAGCTAAAGCCCACTGAGCCCCCCAAGTCCTCCTGGGATGAGCCCCAGGGRCCAGGCAGCCTTGGCTGAGTCCCTGGCAGCGTGCTTGGCTTGCCCTGGCATATGCTGGCCTTGGAGACTGTGAGCTCTTGCAGGCTTTATCCTTTGGGGCTTTAATTCATTCAGTAAAGAGAGCCCCAGCTGTCTGGGGCAAAGCCATGGGCTCACCTGGCTGGGGCTGGGTTGGAATCTGGTGTTCCCATGTGACCCCTGTGCAGTTGTGGTCTTAAAACTGAATAAGCTGTTAATGGAGTGGGGGAGGTTCTGAGTTATATGTTGACTTAGGACATTAATATTTTCTTAGGGCATTATATATTTAGTTAGGGCTGCATCCAAGGAGCTGTCTTCCCACTTAATGATGGGAAGATAGCCCAGAGCTGGATGCAGCAGGAACGAGGCTTGCAGAGGAAAAGAAAACCTGCAAGAGTGCAAATGTTGATGTGTCCATTGTTCCTTGGCCTTTGCACCTTCCTGCACCTGATGGTCGAGTTCATTAGGGAGCTTATAAACCGAAGCTCACCTTTCTGCTAGCTAGGAGAGGAAAAAGCACCCCTGCCCAAAAGTAGAAATAGGTTATGCTTGCCCTGTGTGCTTCTCCTGGCTCCCTGATGGGGTTAAATCTGTTTAAAACAGGCCAAGAGTAAATGTTAATGCTGCAGTGGGGTGGGAAAGGAGAGTGTGAGGCCTCTTCTTGCTGGTGTSCTGAGCTGGAGGGGGGATTTTGGCAGAGCCTGGGGACAGTGTGGCATGGAAGGGGATGAGGCTTCATTTGTGAGCTCAGAGTGCCCTTTCCTCTATGTGTGAGCTCTCTCTACTCACGTTTCATCCCCTCCTCCTGCTAACAGCTGCCTTCAGTCCTTTTTCGCTTAAGTTCTCCAAATGATGTTTTGATTTTTTTTCTTGTGTCTTGGGTTGTGTTTTCCTCTCTTGTTGTAGCAGAAAAGGGAGAAGTGTGTGTCTGATCAATCTGAGCCTCCCTTTTCTCCTGGGCAGTTTCCCAGCACTGTGGTGTTTCCCTCAAACGCCCCTCATAGGGTGACCAGCCTGGTCAGTCGTCCTCTGCCATGGCACTATGTCTGCCCCCTGCTCATCCAGGTTCCTTCAATTAAACCTCCTGTTTTTTTATAACCTCCACTTAATTGACGGTCAGTCCTGGCTTCCAGAATAAACCACAGATGCTCYGTGGTGGCCCCGGGCTGGCGTTCAGGAACAGGCTGGCTGATGTGACTCAGATGTGAGCGGAGACAATCCCTGAGCCTTCAGCCAGCTTAGAAACCCACATCACGTGTCCAGCAGTTCCTTACCCCATTTCCAGGCCAGGGCAGGTTTTGGGTGCCCCACGGCCTACGTGCTGCTCTGGTGCACACGGAGCCTGCCCGGAGCAGACTTGGAAACCGGAGTGTGGCCGCGCGCCAGCACTGGAAWGATTTCGTGGCGAGCCTGGTCTCGCCATGGATGCTTCCTGCGCCTGAGCCCGGGCTCAGCTGTGACTTTGCATCCTGTGTGCAACTCCTAAGGACTGTCAGGCTCTGAGCAGGTATCAAACAGCCTGTCTGGCTGCAGTGATTGATGCTAATTAGCATCGCTGGGACATTTTGGGGTTGATGAGACCTTTAGAAGGGAAATAATCATAAGTGAACCACAGCCTCTCCCCTGCCTCCTCTTCCAAACATCTGCTCAGCTGCAGCTGCACATTAAGGAGTTCTGTGATCTCTCACTTAAAGCGCCCTGAATTCTCTCCCTACCATGAGCAGCCACCCCCAAATTGGGGAGGTGCCAGGGAAGCCATTATGGGTCCCCTGCACCCCCACTCACTGTGGTTATCACCACCCAGCACAGAGGGGCTTCCGCTGCAGTCCTTGCTCTATTTTGAGGGGGATAAAATCAAACTCTGAAAGTTTCAGCCTGAGGCTGGCTGTGGTATTTTATCTTTTGCCTTTTTTGTTTTCTCCCCTGTGCTTTGCTGATCTTTTTAAGTGAGGAGAGCTACAGCCTTGTCTTTTTTTCTTTGGTATTACATCATGCTGCTAGAAGTGCTAATTGAGTCCTGGAAAACAACCTTGTTTGAACATGTGTATGGTGGGAATCAGACCAGACTGCCCTTGTGGTTTGCATTTTCATATTTCATGTTACCAGCATTTTCCTGTGGATTTCATTAAGCTGGGTTTGGCATGGAATGAAAAGGCAGACTCTCTCAGCTTGTGCAGCACTGACCTTAAAAAAACAGAAAGCAGAAAACTAAAAAAGACTCAAACCACCCCAAATCCTGACTCGGAACAAATAGATGTTTATATTCGGTGTCTAGCTAGCATATATACATACCTAAASCGTGAAGCACGACTTTGGTGCCCTGGTGAGTGTGCAGCCCGTGGTTTTCTGTGGCAGACCCTGGGCACAGACTGCAGTGCTCACAGTGCCCCAGCCACTCGCCTCAGTCTGGTCTGCTTGGGGTTTGCTCAGGCTCACGGGGCTTGTCTCCTTCCTGCACTGGTGTTCATAGCAGCTCTGTGTTAGCTGGGAAGGCAGAGACACTCCTGTGCCCTTGGGGCACCTTGGAGTTGTGGCAGGCTCTGTATCGCACATCCAATCTTGGCCGAAGAGGGATGTTTTCCAAGGGTTTTAGCCCTGTGGGTAGGATTTACTGCTGCCAGGTTGACAAGGTGAGCACTTGCATCCTGTTTAATGCCACAGAAATTGCGCAGCAAAGTTCTAATCTCGAGGCAAACAGAAAATGTTTTCTTTTTGCCAGAGTAAAGGGTGAAATACTCTTTGCGGGCAGGGCACTCAGGGCACTTAGCCCTCTTCCCTTGGCTCATCCCGAGCTGTGTTGACCCATCAGCTCACATTGTTTGCCCTGGATCTATCCCTGTGCCCTTCATTTCTTTGCCTCCTGTACTTGGGGCTTGAGGCCAAGCACTCTGACTGAGCTGTGGGAAGGAGCTGCTCCTTGGAGCTCATCTGGGTTTGTGGCTGGAGGAAGTTGCTGGGTGCGTCCTGTGAGCTTTGGATTTAAGTATGAGGAAGATGTGTCCCTGTCCCCGGGGTCGTGTTTCTGTCCTGGTTGTTGGCTGCACATAAACTCTGCCCTGGCAACCCCAGCTCTGCCCCAATGTTACTGATAGGCCTAAGCGTGGATAAACTCTTTCAGAGAGCAAACTCCTCCACCTGAACTGGAAAGATAGGCCCTGGCTGAGCTGTTGGCTTTTTCTTCCTCCAGAAAAGCAGTGGCAGTGCGGGAGGTTAAAGCACTTGTTTGCTTTCCTTGTMTGTTCTCCCTCACCCTCTCTTCAAATTGTCTTAGTGTGGCATTTATTGGAAGGGAAAACAGATTTATTGGGGACTGAAGGAAGCAATATGGGTGGTAACTCAGTCATCGTGTTTGTTCRTAGAGATTAAAGCCACAGTGGTGTACCCTGCCACGGAGAAACACATCCAGAAATATCTCCGTCAGGAAGTGCACCTCATCCGAGAAACCTGGGAGGATTACAAGAACATAACCCTGCCCTTCATCCAGTCCCAGAGCTTCAGCATCCAGGTACGGATACCACCSTCTCCCCTGCAGACATGGGTGTCTTTGGCCTCCTCCAGAACACTGTGCTGTCAGAAGTCTCCTCCCAAGCCCAGGCTGGMGAGCTGGGAGTGTTCTGTCCCATCTCCGTGTTGGTTGTGTTGTCAGCTCTGTGGTGCTRTCTCCTCTCGTCTGGTTGGCTGGGACATCCTTTTCTATCTTTGCAGAAAAACATTTGCCTTGGAGCTGTACTCCAAGTTGCCTTTCCCAAGGTTTCTGGAGAAACTCTGAGGCGTTCCTCCTTTCTGAGGGTGGCTCCCTGGGCGTTGGTGCTGTTCACTGGGCTTTTTAGGAGTCTCTGGGGTGTTGTGGAAATGGAAAGGCACAGATTGCTCTTGGATTCCTGCATCACAGCTCACTCCTCCTGCCATGGCTCTGGCCATTCAGCCCTTCAGTCCATATTCCGTGTGGTGAAACTATTACTTKTAATGTCCTACTTGCCCCAGGCAGCCCTAGCCTTTTTCCTTGTTTTTTTTATTTTTTTGACTGTTCCTCTTGCTGTCTTTCTCCTTCGGAGACCAATTCATGCCAGCCTTTGCTGGGGAATAAACCAAATCCTGGGGCTGCTGAGGCTATCCATTAAAAATAACTCCCCCAAACGAACTTTGGATGCACCCGCACGTCTTTCCTGCTGCCTTAAGCTGCAGCATTCAGTAGCTAGAGAAAGGCAAGAGCATGCTTCCACCAGGCCACAGCCTGCATGGAATGTTTTGTCTGTGCTTTTGCTCCCAAATCTTTTTAAGTTTCCTGGTGTGGCAGCTGCCTTCAGGAATCGCTTGAGCTCTCGCTCTGCCTCTTCCCCCAAATGCTTGYGGGCTGATTTCTGTACATGGAAACATAGTCCTGGTGACCCTCAGGAGCATCAGCTGAGGAATCATGGTCGGCACGGTCAGTCCTTGACCTCTGGGATATGATAATACTGTTCCTTGTCTTTATCCAACTGTTTTTGCCAAGTGGAAGGGGAAATGTGAAGGGTAACAGAAATACCAGGGGACTACAGAGGCATCTGTGTTTCCTGCTGGAGGATGCAAAGCATGGATGCTTTCAGGATAATGGTTTTATTGTGGTGCCATTCCCCAGACATGTGTTCTGCTTGCTGGGCTTGTGCTGGGAGCAGCAGGAGCAGTCAGCCAGGGACCTGCCCATCACGAGGCAGCCTTGGGTTTAAAATTCAGCTCGTTTGATCACTGAACTTATTTAGGTCACTGATAGCTTGGCACTTGTGATCAGAGCAGGCAGAAAAACCCCAGCAAAGTGGGGTTCAGCATTTTCTGCTGAGCTTTGTGCTGAACTTTCCTCCCGGGGTTATGGAGCAGTGAGTTTGTGCTGTGCTTTCCAGAGTCACTTGGAGAGTCTAATCTCTAAGATGATGCTAAGAAGAAAAGATCAGCAATTTAAGCAAAAAAACCCAGATTAAGGGAAGAGAAGTGTTTTTTTCCCCTCCAGATGTATTCAGGCCAGTTCACAGTGATCCTAAGTGTTGATTAGATTAATTAAACTCTTGATGGAGTTTCCCAGACGTTTTTGGCATGCACAGCACAACCAGCCCAGCTCACTCAGTGTGTCTGTGAGACTGTCTGCACCTTCCCTACCCACCTGGGGCAATCATAATGTTTCAAACCTATATTTGGTGGGGAAAATGATGTTTCCAAACATTTTCAACTTCCAAGGTTTAGCAATTTCCTGCTGCCTTCTGTTACCTTCCAGGGGCCTGGCTAAGGCCTCCCTTGGCAGTCGGGTACTTAAACTAAGCTTAAGCTAGAGTGTAGTGTGCATTTTGGAGGTATGAAGTAGGATGCTGGAGCTGAGGCTGGGGGCCAGGGAGAGCAAAGATGCTTTTCTCTGGTCTTGCTCTATCACTTATCCCTGGTGTCTTCCATTTCCAAAACTCTTCTCTGAATGGTACTTTGCTTTGCAGGAGGAGCACAGGGGGATAACYAGAGCAGGGATTACAGGCAGGCTGGAGGCTGGAACCTTAAGTATGGAAGAAGAAGAGTGGTGAGCTGTTTTCTAATCAGCCAGGGAGCCAAGAGACGTGCATTGCTCAAAAAACCACAGGCCTTTCGTATCCCCCCTGTGAGCTGCCAGCAGCCGGAGCTGCATCCAGCTTAGCTCCTTCCTCTTTGAATAGGGAACAAAATCAGCAGAGTTGCCTTCCCAGACCTGGTTGTAAAGATTTTGGTGCAGCTTGGGGGGTAGAAAGGTGTAAACAGCCCCACGGTGCTGCAAGAGTTGTGGGCTGAGCCCCACAAGAACTGGGTTCCACTGCTTTTTACTGAAGTGCTCATAATATTTTGGAGTTTGTTGGTTGTTGGAGTGTTTTGTGGCTAATWAATTACAAATTATTTGGTCATCTTAAAGTTGGGGGTTTTTTATATATTCTAGTTGCAGCTAGAGAATGTGGAGTAATCCATGAGCTTGGGCTAAATGCACCTGAAATGTTGGGGTTTTACCCTCTGCTGATTTATAAATCACATATTTCTCTTTCAGTGGGTGTATAATATCCTGGAGAAGAAAGCTGAGGCTGATCGAATCGTCCATGAAARCCCAGATCCTTCCAATGGCTTTGTTCTGGTTCCAGATTTAAAGTGGAATCAAAACCAGGTTGGTTTGCTCCTYTAATGCTGCCTGTCTGAAGGTAATCCAGAGGAAATGTCCACTTTCAGGTTACTRAGAACACCCTGAGAGAGTTTGAGTAGGTGCCTGTGTCCTTCTGTGCACTCTGTTGTTAGTGATGACATCKCCAGGGCCTTTCAGCACGAGCTGATTGTGGATGCTGCAGAACCCAGGCTGCTCTCACTGCTGCTGGGATGTATTTGTWAGGTTCACTTTCCTGTATCAGCCCAAATGTTGTCAGGATGTGTCTGAACTGAAATCCTGTGTATTTGTTCTGCTGAGCTTGTCTGTGGTGTTTTTTTTTTTATGCAAGCCTTGACTTGAGGTGCAAACCAGGCAGCTGTGTTGTCCTTTGGTTGCTGCAATTAACTCTCCTCCACAGTGTTAAACAGATGGTCGTTGGCTGATGAGCAGCTGCTTTACCCCTTGTGGGAGTGGCCACTTGGTGAAAGTGATTTTTAAGACCGGGCTGTAATCCTAAATTGAGAATTATTCTTGAGCTCTGGCTCCCTTTGACGCTGTAATTTTGGGGAGGTGAAACTCCGTACACACACCCCTCTGCTGAAGCTGGTGGCATCAAAAAAGGTCCTCATCATGTTTCTGATCCTCATATGCTTCTGCAGGGGGCAGTTGGGGAAACTTTCTGTATGATTAAGACTTAGATATGGAAACTAAAACTCAAAAAAATGACAACATAAGCCTGCTGTTGGGCAGCACCATCCTGTGTRTCTGTGCAGGGAGCAGCTGTGTGTGGTGCTGTGCTGAGTTGTCTCAAGGAGTTACTTGGGAGCACGGGAGTCACTGCAGGGTAGTGTCTGCTCCCTGTGAATTTCTTGCCTATCAGCTTCTCCAAAAACCCCCTGTCAAGTGGTGACGGAGTAACCAAGCTCGAATTTCCACTCGGTCACCAGAGGCACAACCTTCTTCCKGGAGAGACTTTGCAGCACAGGGCATACATGTCCAGCTTGCAGGCTGTGCCCTGTTAGTGCCCTCCCAGTGGGGCGGTATTTAGAGATCCTAAAACATGCAGCATGTTGTCCCTCTCCTGGCTGTGAGCAAAGCCTCYGTGGAAATCCTTGCTTGCTGCAACAAAGCTTTGCAGCTCACATCAGGATTGGGCTAAAATCATGGATGGGCTAAAATTTGTGCTTCAGCTGTCTCTAGAGACATGCTGCATCCATGTCTCCCAGCTGCTGTGGTCACGGAGCCTCTCAGTGGTAGGATTTGTYCTTGGGGGAGGTTTCTTCCTGTTTCAGTCACCTCTTGGAATGCTGGACAAGATCTTCTGGACTTCTCCTGAACTGCTGGGCTGCTGTGTGCACCCCRGTCATCCCTGGAGCTATCCAGGCCCTTTGCACTGCTGATCCCGTTCCCAGGCAGCTGAGACAGCATCCCAGGAAGGGCTGTCAGCTTTGCCTTTGAGCCAAGGAATTTTTTGTTGGCTGTGGGTGGCACTGAGCCAGAGCTGATCCCGATGGCCCCGGGGCTGCCTGGGAGCACCAGTTCCTTCTGCCACATCCCACCTGACAGGCAGGGCTGCTGAATTAACTYGGGCAAGGAGATGCAGCTCCCAGCAGGACTCTCCAAGCCCTCCCTCAGAAGTCCTTTCAGCAGCGTTGCCTTGCACTCCCTTAGTCCTTGGCCCACAAATCCTGTGAATTCACCTGCAATTATTTCAGGTTAATGGATGGGCGAAAATTTCTCTTTAGCATAGTRAAATCTGCCGGCCTCAACCTTCTGGGTGCTGCTACCCAACCTTGATAGTGGTTTGAGTTGCTTTCTTGGGGTGGATTTTTAAAATTTTTTTTTTTATTATTATTTTTTGGCGTGTGTTTTTTTTTTTTTCTTCCACAACTTTTGAGTTGGTTTCAAACCCGCAGGAGCCCTTGAGGCGTTGCCTGAAGCGATGCCTGGCATGACATCATTCCAGGCCTTTTTAGCAACAGGCTTATTTGTTTCAAACAGCAACATGCAGATGTTGTTCTAAGGAGAAGAGCTGTTTGCTTTTCCTCCCACCAGCCAGCCCAGAGCCAAAGAGCACAAGCTGATACACYGTCTTTTTCCGAAGCTGTGCATGGGAATCCAGTGGAACCATGGCTGGGTGCAGGAACAGCTCCGTGCTTCCAGAGCCCCATGAAGGGTCCTGAGAGCATCCTTTGGCACGAGCATCTATTTCCAAAGAGCTGCATRGGCTTCTCACAGCCCTGAAGAGATCTGCTGAGTCTCAAATATCCAAACCCTTTGCTTTCCAGTGTTTGTATTAGAAAGTCACTAACTGAGCTGAAGGAGACTGAGATTTTTATTTTTATTTTTTTAAAGTGTGATGATCCACAACTTTGTGTCACATTAAACATTGAACGTGATGAGCGCTTCGGGAGATGCCAAAGGCCTGGTTGAGAGCTGCTCAAGGGACATATTTTAACTGCCCTGAGTTTACACAGTGACCCACCTAGGTCTTGAAAATTGTTATTTATAGAACTCACGCGACTCAAAAGGGGTCAGCTGTTTGCACATTGCAAAAGTAAGAAGCGTTTCGCTAAGAAAAATTATCAGTTTCAATTTTGGCTGCTGTGGTTCACTGTAAATCCCCATCTGAGCATGGAGATCAGCCATCACTGAGAAGAGTGTGGGTGTGCATGGGGGCTGCTGGCAGACCCCCAGGCTCCTGGCTGGGGCTTCAGTGACCCCACATATCTGGGTGTGCACCTGCACCTGGTCTCCATCCTCAGAGAGAAAGTGTTTTTGAGGTGCTCAGGGAGATGTGAAGGTGCAAGGGCAGCACCGAGTGTGGTGCTCACAGTATGAAAGGGTTGGTCACTCCATGTGCCTCTAAAGCTGAGAGGGTATTTATGATCCTGCTATTTATGAGCTGGGATGAGGCTGTTCTCTTCTGGTCATTCCTGGACAAAACCCAGTTTGTTCAGAAATGATGCTTTGAGGTGCAGTGGGAATTGTGGGTGAGCACATCCCATACTGGGAGAGTCAGCCCAGTGTGGGTGGTGAGCACAAGTATCCCTGTGTAGCACAAATATCCCTGTATAGCACCAGTATCCCTGTATAGCACCAGTATCCCTGTATAACACAAATATCCCTGT
>JACAXG010000038.1:1465694-1483559 GCA_018881555.1 Amblyornis subalaris | reverse complement strand
AGTATCCCTGTATAACACAAATATCCCTGTGTAGCACAAGTATCCCTGTATAACACAAATATCCCTGTACAGCACAGCCTGGGAAGCCATGAATGATGTGTGAGGTCCAAAGTGCTGCTGCCTCCAYGTGCTCTCTGTGTGTCCCCTTCATGCCCATCCTGTCTCTGCAGCTGGATGACCTGTACCTGATCGCCCTCGTGCACCGCCGGGAGATCAAGTCTCTGCGGGACCTCACGGCCGAGCACCTCCCGCTGCTGAGGAACGTCCTGCAGGAAGGGAAGGTGAGCGTGAGGCTGGTCCCAGGCTGCTGTTCTGGYCAGGGACAGCTTGGCTACCTCTGCAAAGCCACTGCCTGGATTTTCTGGCACAGCATCTGCGTGGGGATGGGTAATCAGGAGAGAGTAAGTCATGAAGCAGGGCTGTGCTGCCCTCTCTGCCTGGAGACCCCTGTTCCTGCTCTCCATCAGCACCTTCCCCAGGTCATGCCACGTCCAGGGGCTTTAGGGATGCTCCGTGCTTGCCGTTAGCAGTGAGCTCCCTGCATTACCAACCTCCTCCCAACCCCTTSCCTGTTCTCACCGGCCGATGTATTTTTCCACAGGGTGTGTTTGGTAGATGGATGTGCAGTAGCTTCTCTTTCCTTCACTGCGTTAGAATTTGGAAAGTAATTGCAGTGGGGAAAGTAGGAGATTAATTAAGAGATTAGCCAGGGGATTGCAGCGAGCGGAGCYGGCGTGCCGGCGTTGGCCGTTGCTGTTTATAGCTTTAATTACACTGGCTGGTAACGGATCCCTGTTASTTTTCCAACGAGCCGGAGCGATAAGGGTGGAAGCGAAAAGGATATGGGTGGATAGCACGTCCTGTCATGGAGAGAGAAAAGTGGGGCAGCCGGAGGCCTTGCTCCTTACCCGCAGAGGCTGAAATCGAGGGTGGGGAAGAGCTCTGTCCTTCCAAACTTCCCCTTCTCCCTTGCTGTGAGGAAGCAGAAATCCCTTCTGCCTTWCCCTACGCCAATCCTGCCACCCAGGGATGCTCCTTTCCATCCGTTGCAAGCTCTTGCCCTGAGCTGTGTGTTTCCCCTCGGCAGGAGGCCATAGCGAAGCGCTTCGGCGTGCCCGGCTCCCAGCTGCGGATCTACCTGCACTACCAGCCCTCCTACCACCACCTGCACGTGCACTTCACCGCCCTGGGCTACGACGCGCCGGGCAGCGCCGTGGAGAGAGCCCATCTCCTGGCCGACGTCATCGACAACCTGGCCACGGACTCCTCCTACTACCAGCAGCGGGCTCTGACCTTCCCCCTGCGCGCTGACGAACCCCTGTTTAAGAAATTCCAGGAGGCAGGAAAAGTATGAGCAGGCAGAGGTGCTTTTGTATCATTTTTTTTTTTTAATAAATACCCCTTTTTGGGCTTTTTTTCAAGGTTGTGTTGCTTTTCTGGTTTTTAAACTCTGTTTTTGTACAAGGTGGGGCTGATGATCCTTTGCTATGGAAACGGTGTTGTCTGTTCAAGTCCATTAAAACATTGATTGAATAAACCCCTTTGAATGTGCTGGATTTTACCCCAGACTGGGCACCTGTGGGATGCAGCGAGCAGAGGGGTTGGGGCAGGAGCAGCTGTGTGTATCCATCTTTTCCACCCTGACTCCAGATGTCAGCCCAAACAGGGCAGTAGGTAGACAGGTCCAAAACCCCTTGCTGTCCTCTGAAAGCTTCACATATTTGCTACAGATTTACCCCTGGGAGTGGGATTGCAGCTTTCCTARGGTAGGGAGGGGTGTCTTGCTCCAAATAAATCCAGTGACTAACCCGAGTCCTCGCCCTTCCCRTCTGGCTCTGTGGAGACAAGTGCTGTGTGCTGCCTGATCCCCTGCCCRAGAGCCAGCACCTCTCTGCTGCTCCTTAGTCATCTCTCTAACAGCCTCATGGATGGGGGTAGCCCCTTCCTGACAGAGGCTGCTCGAGGTTTGCAAKGATTATGGATTAAAAACCCCCCAGAGTAAATAATAGTGCTTTTCCTTCTGCCAAGATGGTGGCAGGACAGGAAAGAGCCAGGAGTTGGACTCAGTGATGTGGTGGTGTGGGAAAAACCAATTTCTCTGTATGGAGGGAGCTTGCTCAGCCACCCAGCCATGGTTTCCCCAGCAGCTTCTCCACTGCGCACCAACCTCTGAAAACTTCATGAGTTGTTGGTGCCAAAAGGGGCTCTGGTTTCTGGTYGGTAACCAGGGATGTAATTGCAGGAATCATCTCGCTGGTACCCCAGTTCTTTGCTCCTTTCCACACCGAGCTCCAAGAGGGTTTTTTTGCTGATGGGGGAAATCCCAGATGTGATTTATTTTTTCCAGGCTGCTGGCTGTGCCCCAGCATGGCCTGGAGCCGGCTGGAGCAAAGTGGCAGCATCGGAGCTGCCCTGGGGCTTTGCTCAGCTCATCCCATTTGTAAATATTCAGGTCAGGCAGCTCCCTGGTGCCTTTCAGCAGCAGGGAGAGGCAGAGCAGCTGGATGCAACCACCTTTCCTTATTTCTCTGCAGAAATTCCCATTTCCTGGGTTACGAGTTGGGCTCGATGATCTTAGAGGTATTTTCCAAATTATCTTGGAGTCTAGAAGAGCAATCTGTAGTCAGAAGGCTGCTGTGATCTGTTGGGGGAGCCTTTYCCTCTTGGTTCAGCTCTACCCACCTCCCAAGCAGAGCAGAGCTGGGGCCAGTTGATTTGGGGAGCTGGGGAACTTTAGCATCTGGAGATGGTCAGCAGGCTTGSCTGTCCCATGGCTCTCCCTTTCCCTAGGTTTTAAGTTGCTAAGGGACTGGGATGAATTTTTTTCCACACCAGAGCATTTTCTCTGCCAAGAGGGAGCTTGGTCTCCCTGGGTGAGGAAACATCCCAGTTTTATGTCCCCACCCAGTCCAGCCCGGCAATGGCGATGGTTGAACAAAGACAGGCCTATCCTGTCTCCCAGGAAGGCTCCCTGGTCCTCAGGTATTGAAAAAACACCCTCAGTCTTGAAAATAGACTCTCTGAGGGCTGTGGCAGACRACCAAGCAGCACATCTTCCACAGACCATCTGTCTGGCTCCCACTGGAGGAATTGTTTTCCTGGGAGACTGCACTTGGGGAGCAGGGGGATACATGGAGCCCGGGATGGGGGCTGTCCCTGCCWGTCCCAGAAAAGGGGGTCAGGGGGAAGCATTCTGATGGATCTGGAGCCTTCAAAGGATTAATTGAGGTCCCGGGGCTGGGCCTGCAAAGCCAGATGGCGTTCCCAGGCTGTGGCTCGAGGAAGGGTGAGCCCGAGGTGATCCAGGACAAAGCCGGCTTGTGCTGGGCATGAATCGCCACATTCTTGTCCCTCTGGAGCAGATGCTGCGCACCCGGCCCAGGGCATCCCCTTCCTCCTTTATGAATGGATCCTGCTCGCCTGGCTCCTGCTGTGGCCCCGTCACCCTCTGGGGAGCGTGTTGGCTGTGGTGTGGTGGCACAGCCTCTGCCTGTGCCCCGGTGGGGCAGGACACCAGTCCTGCTTCCCAAAGCCTTTTATCGGTGAGTTCCGAGTGGCTCTGCACTGGGCGATGGCAGAGCTCGTTATAAATTCACTTCTCAAACAGCCAGGATTTTTTCCCCCTCCTCTTTTCTTCTCCAAATTACTCGGCGCTCATCATGCTGAATTAATCCAACTGGCAATTTATCCTTTGTAAATTAAATATTAGGGCAGGGTGTAGTCATTAGCAGTGACTAACTACCCAGCGAAGGCTCCTGGCACTGTGCTGCGGCAGCAAATATATTCCCATTTTCTGGTGGGTTTTAAAGCCCTGTTGTCTGCTGGGGCTGTGGTGGCCTCGGGAAGCTCGTGGCTGGTGTTTGGGTCCACCCAAGGGAGTTGGGTCACCCAAGGCAACACAGCTAGCTCGTGGCTGCTCCATGGATGCAAGCAGGTGTCCTGGGATTCCTGTGGGATGGACAGAGCTGGTGTCCAGCACTTGGTGTGGGATCGCCATTGCTTCCCCAAAGCTTTGTGTTGCTTGAGCCTCAGCACCGTGACCTCTCGGTGCAGAGATCTGGGCAAGGCAGCTCCCTGATCCCGGGTTTGCATCTCTGCAAGGGCTTTCATTCTGCTCCCAGTCCTGTTCATGTTGCCCTGGGCCATAGGGGGATGCTGGGGATGGAAAYCATCACCCCAAAACGAGCCCATCCACCATCCCCAGCAGGATGCAGCTGCTGGCGAGAGAGAAGATCCTGGGAAGCGAAGCTTTGCAGCCTCTTTTAATATTCTGTCTTGGGGGCACAGTAAAAATAGACATTTGGGATGCATTATTATTGCTGGAGCTTCATTGAACGCCGTTTATTATTTTCAGATGCAATAAACCAAGCAGGGGAACCCATGAGACCGAAGGGTCAAAATATCCTTCAGGCAAATCCCTGCCGAGCTGTGGCCCCACTAATTACCCCGGATTGTCTACGAGCCTGTGGCAATTAAAACCTAATTTTGGCGAGTTTGCCTGTCACCACATGTAAAACTCTGCCTCACTCCTTAATGGCAAGGAAACTCCATCCTAAGGAGGATGAGGGATGAGGCAAGGATTCTCTTCAAATATTGATGTAGTTCCCTTGGCAAAATCAGATGTGTCAGCTCCACAGGTATTTTGCAGATTAATATTGGCACTGGACATGTTGTTTCAGGGATTGGCAAAACTCACCCTGGCACACGAGGGATGGGTTTGAGACTGCAGAAATTAAAAAAACTCTTGAGGGGAATAAAAAAGCTTCCAAAGGTTGACTGTTAATTTTGTGTATTGTGGGGTGGGATGGAAATGGAATCCGATGGGAGAGCAAGGTGGCCGGTCATGGGGTGTTCCTGTGGTGTGGATTAATTTATTTTCAGGAAAAAGAAAAATACTTAATATGTTGATGATTTTAAGCAAAGCCATCCCCAGATCCTTCGTGTGTCGTCTCCTGATGGTTTGAGCATTATCTCATGGGGTTTCCAGCATCATCTCATGGGGGTTCACTGGGGGAACGGTGCAAATCCCCTGGCTTAGTGTAAACCTCCAATGGGATGAGCTTTGCCCACTCCCAAAAATTTGCTGTGAGCCAATTTTGGCGGGTTTTGGGGAGCTTTGTGCGCTGGGGGGTTGCCTGGGGAGGGGGCTGCCCCCAGCGCCATGCTTTTTGGGGTCCGCAGGGCACGAGGTTGTTGTCGTCCCCCACCTCTCCCGTGCCGAGGATGGGGGACCGGCTGCCTTCAGCTCCCGGGATGCTCTTCCCTTCCCTCCTCTCCTTCCTCCTCTTCCTCCTCCTCCCTCCACCGCCCATCCCGCGCTGTGCGCAAGCGTGTCCGCCCCCCGCCCGCCCCTCCGGGCCGGCCGCGCATCCCGCACCCACCCCCCGCATCCTCCCGCCGCACCGACCCCCCCCGCGCCGCCCCATGGTGAGTCTGCAGCCGGGGGTGCCCCCGCGTCCCCCCGCGTCCYCTCGTGTCGCCCCGGCTTCCCCCGGGTGCGCGTGCCCAAAGCGGGTTTGCGAGTCGGGAGGTGCTGAGCAAAAAAAGAGAGGGGTGGAAAGCAAAGCTCCGGTGTTTTTTGTGGGGCTGGAGGGGTTGGAGCGGGGGGGACCCCGCGCCGGGAGGGCCCGGGCAGGGCAGGAGCGCTGCCCGCCTGGCAGCTCCCAGGCAGGGTTGGCGTTGGGGGTGCAAACTGGGGGTATGGGGGGAACCCCCGTTAACCCCAGCTCGGACCTCCGCTGGGGCATCCCACGCCTTTGGCATCGATGTCCTGGCGAGCGCGGCACATCGGAAAGGGAGAAAGTGGCTTGATTTCTATGTTTTGTGGGTTTTTTTTAATAATTATGATGATTATTTTTCTAATTAACTCAATTAATCAGTGCCTGAAGGGAGTGTGGGCAGCGGCGAGAGGAAAGCCCCCGCTCTACCAGTGCCCTTCCATCTGCTGCCTCCCCATTCCCGGCAAAACAAAACCTCCCATCTCGCCGGGAAAAAACGGCCTTTGGCATCGCTCCTGCCCATGGCCACTCCCGAGGAAGGAGATCCCACCCCGAGACCCCCGGGAAGAGAGGGTCTGGCATCTCCCCACAGCACGGGGTGGGCTCGTTGCGATGGGTCTGGGTGATAGGAATGCCCGGGAGCCGGGGCAAGGAAGGGAAAATCCTCCTGGAGGCCCTGGGAGGGGAGGACGTGCCCCATGTGCAGCTCAGGACGGCATCGCTCTCATCGCCGCGGAACAGCGAGCTGAGCAGGATTTATTAAGTGCTCTGAGCCTTTTTTTTCCCATCCCTGAGCATCCTCTGACTGGTTGATGGATGTGCTCCAGCAGCCTGCTGATCCCAAAGGTGTGGAAGGGGTCCCTGCCGACCCTCCACCCAACGCTGGTGTGGACAGAGCTGCTGGGAGCAGGATCTGGGCATGTTCGTGCGGGATAAACCCCATCCCGTCCCGCTGTGTCCGCCTGGCGCCCTCTTGTCCCATGGGACAGGCTGTTCCCAGGGAGAGATGGGAATGCTTGCCCTGAGACAGCAGGAAAAGCACCAGCCGGACCTTTCCCCATTGACCTTTTCATGTCGGGTCTTTGCAGGGTGAACCAGTGGTGTTTTATTGTTCTGGGGAGTGGAGAACAAAGGGAAATTCGTCCTCTGGGTGGTTTTTTGTGTTCCTCAGCTCGGACACCGTCTCTCCCATTGGATCAGGGGGGTGATGCCCAGTGGGTTGGTGCTGGCTGCTCGGCAACTCCGATCTCCATCTCTGGGCGAGCTGAGCTAAATAAAGTCTTGCGGTGGAGCTTTTGGGGAAGCTCTGCTGAATTTCTCTGTCTTTTCTGCCGGGCTCTCTCTCTGGATGCTCCTGGAGGCAGGTGAAGGATGGCCCAGGCTTTGCCAGCTGTCTCTGCCAAGGCTTTCCTGGGACAGACACCCCGGGCAGGGCAGAACCTGGGATCAGTGATAGAACAGATGCTTTGTGTCCTCTTCCYACTCTGGCTCCAAACAATGTGTCCAGCTTTTAATGAACTCAGTACGTCATTATAAGTAGTAGGATGGGATCAACATGCTCTGCTGGACTCTCCCTAACCCCTGTCCCTAATTATCTGCATCATTAGAGGGATGCTCGCTCATTCAGCTTCAGGCAGGGAGCTAATAGCAGCTGCTSCAGCCAGGCACCAAATTGTAAGGAATAATGCCTCTGCAAATGTAAATATAAGAGGAGGAACTCTCTGTGGATACTGATTTTAAGGAATGTCCACTATGGAGATCTGCAAGTAGGGTGTCTTCCACAGCTGGGATTGGAGAATCCTCCTGCTCTCCAGACCACCCTGGAGGGAAAACATCCATTTTGAACTCTGGAGCAGCTGTACTGATGTCTCCAAGCCTGTATTTTTATAGCTTGTGTCATCCCCATCCTTGCAACCACCATCAGAGGTGGATGCCAGCCTGCAGGATGTGGGAATGCTGAGACCAGGGCCCTCCCCATGCCTGTTTTCGGGGGTTTTCAGCTGGCAGCAACTCTCAGGTTGAATCCCGCTAATTAATTATTTGGCAATATCTCTAAATCCCATGTATTCTGTTGCTTATTCTCTGGGATGAAGTGATGGTCCCATTGCTTCAGCTTTGAATATTCCAGAGCTGATGCGGGCTGGCAGCATGGAATCTGCTTCTCCACAGCTTTCCCTATTGTGCTTTTTTTTTTTTTTTAAATATTTATTTTATGTTCTTTTCCCCCTTTTGGTTGTTTTTTCTGGATGTAGCTTGATGGTTGTGTAAGGAGCAGGGATGTGGTCCTGTTCCAGCAGAGGCTGGCATTCTGGATTCACCTGGATCCCTCTGGGACCTCATCCCGCTCTACCCATTCCAGGCTGGGACACCCCCCCCCCCCCAATATGCTGCCACCAGGGACACTTGCACGAGGGATTTCGATTTTGTGGTGAGGAGAGGAAATGATTCGATGCCTTCATTCTGCTCTTCTGGTTCTCTTTTTTTGGTTTCTTCAGTTCCCCTCACTTTCCTTTCACACTTCTCYGTCCTCCAGCTGCGATCCTCGTGTTTATTGAGCTTTTCCCAGGAAAACCCTGTGTCTTCTTGGGAGGGAAGAGGAAAAAAACCCCAGTACTTGCTGATCTCTTGCCTTTCCAGCTGCTGACCCCTTCCATGTGACCGGGGTTGGGCTGGAAAGTTTCCTCGGAGGAAAGAGAAAGCCATTTGGCTGTCGGGGAACGGAAAAACCAAAGGAGCCACCCTCCATCCTGGTTTTCCTTCGGACCGGCGGATGCCCGGAGCGGTTTCAGGCTGGCGCGGGCTGCGGCTTCTCTCCACGATGTGTTTTGCCGTCTGCCGGAGACCTGCGAGCGGCARCGCCAGCCCCGGCTGCTCCCGGCCGGCCCCGCTCCGCCGAGCCGCGGACCGGCGCGGGACGGGCCCCGCCGCGCCCGGGAGGTGCGTGGGAGCGGGGCGGGCGGCGAGTGCTCGGCGAGCGGCTTGTTTGGGGTGTTCGGTGCGCGGTGGGGCCGAAGCAGCGATCTGGGGGAGCGGGATGGGGCAGGCGAACAGCCGGGCTGGATCCTGCCGTTCCCGTGTGGATGCTGCCCCGCCATAAATTGCTCTGCCGGCGTGTCCAGCGAAGGTGGGTTTGGAGCAACTGCTGCTCCCTGTCCCTGGAAGGGGCCGGGGCTCCCCGCTCTGTTGGTTCCTTGCGGAAGACCACGCGGTCCAAGCTGGGCTGGCATCCTCCATCGGCTCTTCCATGCCATCCTGAGGATGCTGGGATGCTCCTGGGCTTGCTGCCACTCAAGGACCATCGTGGGAGGCCGCCTGTGCCGGCAAGGGATGCTCGGAGGTGGGATGCAGCAGTCCCAGGGATGGATGGCGCAGGGGTGCATCATTTTAAAAAGTCAGTGCCAAAGAAGGACTCCCGACASCACACCAGGAAGTTAGAGCCACAAATCCGTGGAGAGATTTTTCCTCCTTTTTGGAGTTTTGGTTTCTTTTTCTTGCAAGTCGGAACGACCCTAAATCAGAAAGCCACGTCCGGACAGCACCGAGCAGGGAGCTGGCTCCCTTTCCCTTGTTCGTTACGGGTTTAAAAATGTATATCTGTGCTGAAGTTTGGTTCTTCTCTTTAATCCCGGGTCTGTGAAGGAGGCTTTAACCTGAGCTCACGCCGTTGGAATTCCCTGCTGCGCCAGGGAGAGGCTCCTTGCCTTCAATCGCTTCCAGATGCCATTCCTGCTCCGGCTCTTCCCCTTGCAAAATGTCTCCCGCAGCCCGCCGAAGTTTTCCCGGCCGGATTCGACATCCCGATATCCGGCCAGGCTGAGTAAGCCGAGCCTTAGTTTTTTAACCAGAGCCTGATGCCAGGGGCGGGAGGTTGGAACTCGCCCCGCGGTGTTGCACAAGCCGGAGCCCCGGGGTGGATCCTCCGTCAGGGTTTGAGCTGCTTGCGACATCGGMTGGTTTGAAAATTTCTTTTAAAATGTACCTAAATGAGCTGGGATGGAGTCTGGGGCTTGGGCTGCCTGCTGCACTCCCTGCCGGCCTTGCTGATGGGGCAGAACTTCCCTGAGCCCCGAAGCGGCAGGAAACTGARGCAGGAGAGTGCTGAGCAAGAGTTGAGGAGGCTTAAACGCTGCTCTGGGGCTTTGCTGATGCTGTGCGCACCCCGGCAGCCCAACATTCCCGCCGTGGATCATAAAACATCCCTGGATGGGGATTAAACCCCCAGCCCCGCAGCTCTGGGGCCGTTGGGCTCATCTGACCCCCCTGGGGGTGGGTCTGTGGGTGGGATTTTGTGGCATGAGGATGGATCAGACCTGTCTGGGCTAGCAGCAGAGGAGAGCACCGAAGCACCGAGGGGAAAAATGAGGTGGAAATGAGGGAGAAAAATGCAGAGAGGGGGGATGCAAGTGGACTGTGGGGATGCAGGACTGAACAGGACCAGGGTGTGGGAAGTGGGATGGTGTCAGAAATGGAGTGAGGGGCTTTAGGGGTTAAATGTGATGCTGCCTTCGAACAAGGTGTCAGGAGCCGTGCCAAGGGCTGGGAAGTCCTCGGGCCCATCCCTGTGCGATCACCAGTGCTGCTTCCAAACCRAAAAATTGAAGGGAAAAAAAAAAAGGATCACAAAGAACTGTCTGTTCGGGCATATTCGGGCTCAACAGGTTTCGCTCCCGGGCAGGGTGTGGTATTTGGGGTGGGGGAGCCGAGGGCAGCCAAGAACCCGGCCGTCAGAGCAGGCTCTTTATGCAACAGAAATACGTGGTTTGTCCTYAGAAATCTTACCCCGGGCTCCTTTTCCACTGCCTTTTTTCTCGTGGGGTGAYGGCAGCCCTCGAGGGTTTGGGTGGTGCAGGCAGGGTGGGAAGGGACGGGCAGCTCCTGATGAAGGGCTGGAGGAGCTGGGGGGGATTTTCAGTTAAAATATGGATAAACACATGGTTTTGGAGCCCGGACACCACAGCACCTGCCCCAGCACCTGGTCCCAACTGCTGAAGCCCTGCATCACCCAGCACGTTCGGCTTCTTCAACATCCTCGTGGCCCATCGGCGTCTGCCCTGGAGCTGGGGCTCCCCAGGCCCCTTTGCTGCCTAATTAACAACGTCGCTGCTTAATTCCCCCTGCATTTACAAGTTAAATCGACAGATTATCTGTATTATGCAAACGCAGCTTTAAATCTTAATTATTTATTTGCATGGGGTGTCTGGAAATCAGCGGCATTGAGCCCGGGGATGCTGTTCTCTTGGAAGTGCAGACTTTTGCTAGGAAATAAACCCCAAACAGGCTTTTTTTGGTCTGGTGGGTGATGCTCAACACCCCAGCTTGGAAATACATCTATTTTTTCCTTTTATCTTTTTTTGGGGTGGGGGGGTGGTTATTGTGGGAGGCTCATCCTTAAATAGCAGTGGTTTATTTTTAGGTCGGTCGCTGCTTTGGATAATCCGGCTTGGCTGGGCAGCTTTGCTTTTCTTCCCATTCTCAGGGATTYGATAGAAATAGGTTTATTAAATTATTTTATTTTTAATGAAACAGTTTRATAAATTTAATACATTATTAATAGGATTAAAGAAACGCAGTTGGGGTGGAGGATGGGGGTTCTGCTGGTGGTGGCTCTTCCGTGCTGTCTTGGCCAGGGAGCATCCACTGGGATGACCATTAGCGAAACCTCTTGCCAAAGATGTAATTCCCACACTGGAATTACACCTTTGGCTCGGCCRCAGGATGGCTGGGAAGCGGCTGGATTATCTCCCACTAAATACTTGCTGAATGAATAAGCTGCTGGTCCCGGGGCGATAGCGATTGGGGTGACGTGAGGGATGTGCCGGGCTTGGAAACACCTCGCTCATGCCAAGTGGAGATGTTTTCTCTGGAGGAGGATGAGCTCACCTGGATTTGATTCCCCTCCCAGCCCRGCTTTTGCTCTCTCCCCCCTCGGGAGGTAATTTTAACCGAGGGAGGCTGGCGTGGGCGATGGAGCACCGGGGGACGGACGGACGGACGGCTGCCTCGCTGCAGGTCTGGAGGGTGGACGGGGGAGAGGCTCCGTCTCCATCTCCCCCTCCCCTATTTTAACAGCCCTGGGGGAATGTGGTCCTCGATGGGGAGGATGATGGCAGGAGGAATTCGGTGGCTCATCCCTGCCCTGCGTGCGTCCTCTCCTGCCTCCGGAATACCTGTTCCTGCTGGGATGCTCCTACTCCAGGGATGAGCCCCTCAAAGAGCCAATCCTGGCTGGCTTTAGTCTAGATGTGCCTGTTGGGTTTTGTGTTCTTTTGCCCGAAGCCATGAGCACCCCAGAGAGAGATGTCGGGGAGCAAGCAGAAGGTACCTTTTCCCCCCTCAAATTTGGAAATTGTTATTTAAATGATTAAACTGATAGGCAGGAGAGGAACCTGAGGCTGGCAGCGCAGCTGCAGAAGGAAAGGAGCAAAATGYGGCTTGTTTAGGGTTTCTTGAGGGCTCTGGGATATGCGACATTCATTTCCTGCCGGGATCAGCTGCCGGATGGGTTGAGCTGCCCGTGGCGAGTGGTGGAGACGGCGGCTCCTGACCTGGTGGATGACGGAACCGTGATGGGACTTTTCTGGACCTTGGGCTGGGGACGACGGATTGCATCGGCTGATGGCAGGGAAACCGCTCGGGCGGCTGGAAAACAACCCCAGGAAGAGCGGCAGCGATCCAGCTCCTGGCTCTTCCAGTCAAGCTGGAAAGACCAGCTCAGGGCAAGACCTCGGATCCACCAGGATCCTGCCAGGCCGATGTGCTTTAAAGGATCGCAGTCTCCCGCTCATCCAGGGCTGCAGGATCCTCTTGGAATCCCCTTGTCCACTYCTGGGCAGCTCCGAGCATCCTCATCCTCATTCGCACGGGCAGGGGCTGATGCTGTGCCATGAAGTGCTTTAGCAGGAGCTCCCCAGGGAGTGTTTAACCTCGTTAGTGGATCCTATAATTCACAGCTCTAAATGAAAAGGCTCCTTGTCGGCAGCAATGTTGGATGCTCTGCTGGATTTGGGGCTTCTGGAAAGACCCTGGTGCTGAAGGTGAATTTTGTGGCCCCAAGTGCATCTGGTTTGGCTGCTGATTGCCCCAGGCCCCTGGGATTAATCGCTCCCCCAGGCAAACGGTGGTGGAAGGAGGAAGCAAAGGTTCTTCGGGTGGAGAGGGAAGGTGTGACACTGGGATGGAGCCATCCCTGTCGTCCCAGGGCATGTGCAGAAAGCCTCGTTCCTGGGGAGAAGTATCCATGAGAAACCGTCTCAGGCTGCTGGGTGGTTTACTTCCCGATCCCTTGCCCAGGGATGTACCCCCGTTATTAAATTAACGGGATATTAGGAGCGGAGTGTGCTATGAGGAGGCTCGCACCTCTCATCTCTGCTTTTCCTAGCTGGAGGAGAAGGAGAGAGGTGAGGAAACCTCTGGCCCTTCAGAGCTTCCCCTTGGAAGCATCTTTTCTGCCAGGGCTTGAGGAGCAGCTGGCAGAGAGCTTTGTCTTTCTCACTGGCATCACTGTTTCTTGCACTGAACTGGACTGAGGTTCCTTCTCGTGTGTTTTTTTGGGGAGAGCCGTGACTCCCACCACACCCCATCCATCCCACCGGCACAGCGGGAAGAGCAAAGCTGGCTCCCAGGAGCTAACTGGGATTGCAGTGGGCTTGCTCCACCTGGCTGGCTCATTTTTCCACTCGCTCCACCTGGATGGCTCGTTTTCCTCTTCTCCCACCTTGCCCCTCCCTATCTGGGAAAATTACYCGGGATGCAGAGCAGAGGAACTTTCTCTGAGTAGCAGCATGGCAGGAGGGTTTCTGTGAGTGGTTTCTCTGTGCGTGGTTTCCGTTCTCGGCAGGGCTTTTGCTTCCCCAAATCGTAAGGACGTTACAGTGCCAGGCTAGGATGCACGCTTTGGAAAGTTTTGGGGGAGAAGACGCTGGAGATGTGGGAATACAGAGTGTTCTCTAYGCAGGAGGGCAGGAGAGCTGCATTCCCCTTTCCCTGGGAAGGGGCAGCACTCCATCTCGTGGGGTCTTCTTAAAAATCCGACTGAGTCACAGAAGGGGATTTCGGTGGGAAAAGCCGAGAGGCGTTGGGGAAACCTGCRCGCTCAGATCGGCCGCGCCTCCTCCTTAAGAGCGGCGGGAGCCCAGCCCTGGGTGCTGCCGGTGCCGCCAAGGTGGGTGGGAAGTGCGTGGCTTCTCGGAGAGCTCAGGCATCGCTGTGACCTGTGGTGGCTCGCCGGGGCTCTGCTCCCGCTCCCCTGGGGCTGCCTCCCCTCGGCGCTCCGAGCTGCCCTGGCTGGGGATCCGCAGGGATCTGTGGATCCTCCAAAGGAGGATGGCTGCGAAGCGAAGCGTCCCTCGTGCACTGCCGGTGTGGGTGGCTGGAGCCCTAAGGATGTTCTCCCTTTTCCCTTTCCTAGGGGAAGAGAGGACGGCCCCGTAGATCCCGCCGAGCTCCCGCCTGCTCCGCCTGGACCAAGAGGACGGGCCGTAAGTAGCCTTGTGCCCTAGTGACTTGCTGCCAGCTTATCCGTGCCCTGATGGGACCGGCTTCAGCCTCTCCCACTGCTGGGGATGCAGGAAAAGTTGTCCTTGAGACGGGAATCCTCCTCCCCGCGTGGGTTAACGGAGCATCGAGGCGACGCTGGGGGTGCAAAGTGATGGGTCGGGTTATTTTCCGGGTATCTCTCTCTCTGCTGTTAACAAGGCAGAAAAGAGCTGATAAGATTCCAGGGGACCCGGGGCTGGCCAAATCGAGCTGTGGGGTTGCTCTGGGGGTTCCGCTCCTCCGAATCTCTGCAAAACAGGAAGCAGAGGGGAGACCATGGGGCCGGGGAGTTAAGGTGGCTTGTGAGCCTTGCAAGGGGGACTGT
The DNA here is from genome assembly GCA_018881555.1 of Amblyornis subalaris. NCBI lineage: Eukaryota > Metazoa > Chordata > Aves > Passeriformes > Ptilonorhynchidae > Amblyornis > Amblyornis subalaris. The sequence goes on along the minus strand of JACAXG010000038.1, from coordinate 1,469,201 downwards.
GACTGCAGGTGGCTTCTGGGCCCCCAAAAGGGGACTCCCGGAGTCAAAAGCCACTGGGGACAGGAGCTGCCTGCCAGATAACTCAGCCCTGGGGCTTGAGATCCCTTAATTTCCCACCCCTTTTCCCAGAAGAGCTGAGGCATTGCTTGAGTTTTCATTGGGGATGGGCTGGAGCATCTCCATGGTTTAGTTTTTACCTTCCAGGACTATAAGGGAGTGCTCCCTGAGGATGCTCTGCCTGCTGCTCCCGGAGGAGCGGGGACAGGCTGCCTGCACCCTGTCTGCACCCTGCCTGCACGCCCAGCTCGCTGCCTCCCCCTTTCTGCTGCTTTTTGGGGGGGATTTAACCCAAAACACGCGTTCAAAGCTGTGTTGCCAAAGCCGCTTTTGCCGTTGCCACCTGGGTGATCCCTGAGGGTGGAGATAGCCGAGGGTAAACACAGCACCGAGGTGACAGCGGCACCAAATGGGGACTGGACKGGGCAGGTAGGAGAAGGGGGTGTCTGGATCGATGTCAGGGGATCAGAGATGAAATCCCACAGGTCACGTGGTCACTGCTGGGTGTCTGCTGTTTTCTCCYTATCAGGGTTGTCACCCCATGGGTGGCTTCGCTCTCTTCGGCAGCTTGGCCTTAATCTCCAGGGTGTAGTGAGCTGCAGACAGCAAGAAAGGCTCTTTTTTCAGTTTTTTAAATAGCAAAAGTGATTAAACCTGTATAATATAAATAATAACATATAATCTCTAATAATGTAGCTTAACTGTAGCCCTGTGGCTCCATGATGGCTCGGGGTTACCCCAGAGCTGTGGGATGCTCCGGCTTTGGGTGTTTTGGGGCTCTAGGAAGGGATTTGTGTTCCATCCCTGTATTTTTTTGTGCTGCAAGGATTAAAAAAAAAAACCTAAGGGGAGAGAAGAGGGTGGAGGCAGTGCTGGCCTGAATCGGTCCAGAGCACATTAAAACCAACAGTGCCATGGGAAGGCAGAAGCAGCTTGGATTTATCCTGGGGACCTGCCACTGTGGAAATACTTGTTGTACCTGAGCCGATTTGCTGTTGCCACCTTCAAAATTGCAGCCTGGTCATGGGTAAATGTTTTGTTAACGCTCACATGCCAACGAGGGGTTGTTTTCCCCTATCTTAGATCTTTGGCTGGGTTGTTGTGTGCCTGGGATACCACGGCTAAGGAAACASCAAACAGCGCTGCCTCTCCGAATGAGAGGCAATTAAGATTCCTTTAAAGATTCCTTTAAAGTGACTCGCAGGGCTCTTAAAATAGGATAAATGTGGGTATTAGTGCACGGGCTGGGCTGGTTCCACGCCCTCTGTGGGGCCGTGCCCGATGTCCGGTGGGGTTGATTTTTGCAGCGCTGTGTCCTCATGACGCTCTGCATACCCGTGGCCCACGGCACTGCAGCTCCTGCTCTTGCCATTGCTCTGCCCTGCTGGTTTTTGACATCCCTTGTTCCCTTCCAGCATCCTTGGTCCCCCCTCGGTATCCCTGTTCCCCATCCCATGCAACATCCCCTTGTGGGGGGGCCTCATGTCCAGACCCTACTGCCTTTTGGGCTTGCAGCGGTGGTTGTTGCGATCCCACRAGGATCTTCTCCCAACTGTGGCTCTCAGTTTTCTTCCCAGCTTGGAAAAAAAACTCCCCTGAGCACTGGGAGCCCCGCAGCAGCCGGGGCGAGGAAGGTTCGGGATGCCAGGCTGGGGATTTGGGTGCCTTTGATGCTCTGCCAAGCCCAGGCAGTGCCTGGAGTTGGCTGGATCCTTTCCCTGCGGGATGGCCCCCGGCCGCCTCCCAGGTTGCGCTCAGGCTGTGGCACGCGATGGCTGTGCCGGGGCAGGGCCGGCGTGGGGGGTGAGCCGGCACCTCCCGCGCTCCCAGCCCTACCGCGCGCGGAACACCCGTGGGATGAGGGCCTGGAACATCCCGGGGCTGTAAACCGCCTCTGTGGGGGTCCATCCCGGTTGTTGTCCCGCATGGAGCACAGGAGCTGCCCTGCTGGTTCCCGAAAGCTCCGTGTGCCTGGAAAGCTGGGGAGAGATGGTCTGGCTGGGACTGGGGGGGTCTGTGCTGTCCTGGCTGTCTGTCTGTCTGTCTGTCTCCCTTTGGTTCCCCCTGCCGAGAGTGAATCCCTAGGGACTGCTGGTGCATCCCTTCCTCGGGCGCTGTTCAGCTCTCCTCCAGTTAAAAATAAAGGCATGGGTTTTTTTTGGGATAAACTGTCAGGGATTCTTATGTTCCAGTGAGCATCCTTCTTGCCCAGGGAAGCTGGACCAGGCAGTGGGTGGCTCCGTGTCCCATGGACATGTGGGATGGGACGGTGGGAGCACAGGAGAAGTGTCCTCGCCTCATGTCACGCTTTTCCCAATCCATGGGTTACCATGGAAACATAAAAGTACAAGAGTTTTTGCTGCATGGCCTGCTGGTCCGTGATGCTTTGCCAGGATGGCAGCAGGTGCCTGGGATCACCATGCATCCATGCCAGGATGGTGTGGGGGAATTTATAAAGACTCCCCACYTCTGTGCTTGCTCCATGCCTTTAAATTCCTTTTTTTCCTTTATTTTTGGCTGGGAGCAGCTTGGCGGGTGCTTGCTGCCACTTTGTGGATTGACATGACTTAAATCTGGAAATGCTGGAGCCATTGAAGCCGTGGGGGGAGATGGGGATGGATGGATGGATGGATGGATGGATGGATGGATGGATGGATGGATGGATGGAGACACAGGGGCAACCTCCTCTGAGGTCCCCCCAGCAGGACGGTCAGTCCCTATGGATGTTGTTGGCATCTCCCAGAGGACGTGGTGAAATTGGGAGGCAAAACCCTGCTCCAGGTCAGATGTAGACAGGGAAACTCCATGAGGCTTGGACTTGAGCTGCCTCTGCAGCATCCTGGGATGGGGCTTTCCCAGAACACAGGGTGGGGAAGGGAATGGGGAAGGGGGAATGGGCGGCGAGGCTTTTGAGTCCTTTGTGCGGCAATAATCCCAGCCTGGGGTGCTGTAGGGGTGCACCCTCCGACATCAAAGAGGAGCTTTTCCAGTCACTTCTCCCAGGTGTGGAGAGCTGAATCCAGCTGGGGCTTTCCCTTCCTGCTTCAGGGCTTGGCAGGGCAGGTGATGTCCTGGACTGACCCCGGGGGAGTAGTGGTTGATCCCAACGAGGGCTGAATCTCTCCCTGCCGGACGGGGATGCTGCAGTGTGGGATCCAGGGAGGATGTTGTGGTGAGGGGTCTGTGTTGGGGGATCTGGGAGATGCTGCAGGAGCTCTGAGGATGCTGTGATGGGACAGGGATGCCAGTGGGAGAGGACTGAGGACGTTGTGGGGAACCAGGGATGCAGGACCAGGGATACTAAGCGACTGGGGATGCTGTGGGTGTGCTCTGAGGATGCTTTGGGACCATGCTTGCCATGGGGAGTTCTGAGGATGCTGTGATGGGACAGGGATGCTGCAGGCTCTGAGGATGCTGTGATGGGACAGGGATGCTGCAGGCTCTGAGGAT
>JACAXG010000038.1:1435719-1465134 GCA_018881555.1 Amblyornis subalaris | reverse complement strand
GGGATGCTGCAGGCTCTGAGGATGCTGTGATGGGACAGGGATGCTGCAGGCTCTGAGGATGCTGTGATGGGACAGGGATGCTGCAGGCTCTGAGGGTGCTGCAGGACTGGGGATGCTGTGGGGGCCAGCAGGACCCTTTGGCATCGCTCCCTCCGGCAGCCATACAAGGAGGACGCCGGACCTGGCTCGGGGTATTCAGACCTCCTCGCTTTTGGCAGCTGCTGTGGTTTGGGCTGTGGATCTGGGAGGGCTGTGAGGARCTTGAACTCATTCCAGAGGCACCACGGGCGCGGGGGCAGCCGGGTGTGCTCTGTTTTGCTCCGCATTCCCTGAACGCTTCACTAAACAACGTTCCTTCTCCTCAGGGATTATTAGCCATGTTTGCCTTAGATAAGTTTTGCATCAGGCCCAGCTTGTGCGTACAAGCCTGGGAAAAGATCATAAGGCTGTCAAAAAATATTATTTAAAAAAAGCTGGTATGTAAAGGCAAACATTGCGGGGAGAGCGGATTTTCCCAGTGTCTTCACTGGTGGGAAGGGTGAAGCGTGCTCGGCTGGGTGTTTTGGCACCCAAAGATGAAGGTGGGGGGTGAATTTGGTGCTAAAATCAGGTGCTGATGCCCAGCAGTTTCCCAGCCCTGGGCGAAGAGAGCTGCTCAGGCCCCCCAGGAGCATGCCTAGCCTCCAGCTGCGGCCGTGGATTTCCCCTTGGGGCTTTTGTGGCCAGTTTTGCTACGAACAAAACCCCCCAGGAAGCACAAGCTCCTTTTTTACCTTGCCCTAATTTTATTTTTTCCAAGCAATTGTAACATKTAAAAGGGTGAGATCCCCCCAGTGCCTCCTCCCTGTGTACTCCCACCCTTGAAGATCCAGCTGTGGGTTTCATCTTCCCAAGCAGGAGGGGCTTGTTGAGCCAGAAATACGGATGCAGGATGAGATCCAGGGTGTAAGTTGGGATGGGAAGGGGTTGCTTTCCATTCTTGGGACCCCCAGGTGGTGTAGGGATGATGATCCATGTTTTATAAAGGAGAAGCAGTTCAGAGGGAGACAGGTGCCTTCCTCACCTGTTCCCATCCCTGTCCCTATCCCTCTGCTGTCAAATGGACACAATTTTCTTTGCCTGGTGTCCCGTCCCGTTGCTTTTAGTACAGCTTAATTGTCTTTAATTCCCTTTTAATTGCCCTTCCTGCCCTYTTTAATTAATTGCCCTGCTGGCCTTTAAGCTTCAGGAGCCCGTGACAGGGAAGGGAAGAGCCTGGCTCTTGTGGGACCATCTTTCGTCCCATTTCTCCTCATTCTTGATACATTTTTGCCCCCAAACCCGGTGTTCCTGACCGTCTCTCGGCCAGGTGAGGCCGTGGCCCTGCCRGGCACTCGGCAGGTGTCAGGTTCATCAGCGACACTTCCTTGGGCAGGCAGGGCTGAGGTGGGTGCCCCCCCCCCGCCAGGTGATTCATCCCTGGAGTCTTTGATGGGCAGACTCTGATTGAGAGGCTGTGGATCGCCCGGCCCGGGCGTGCACGTTTCCCCTTGGCTGGCACTTAACGCTCCTCTTCCTCACGGAGAGACGTGGCTGGGCGGAGCCAGGAGGAGCTCCATTACCGGGTGGYGAAGCCAAGCCCAACTCCGACCCTGCCTTAGAGCAGAGTTCACCCCGGGAGCAAAGCCTCTCCTGTACCCCAAAGCTTCTCCCACCCGGTAAGTTCATCTTCCGTCCTCGCCGTGTCCTGGCGGGACGGCTCCGACCAAAGGCTCTTTGCTCCTCGTTCCAGGAGCGAGAGGTTTCGGAGGAGGACAAAAGTGGCCCCGCTTCCCTGGGCAGCGTTTGCGCCGGCACTAAGGGCACAGCACCTCCTTTCCCTGGGCCGGGATGGGTGAATCAAAGGCRCTGGAGGTTCCCCAAGTACGTGATGCTCTTTGGTTTTGGCTGCTCCTGTCCTTTCTGACTGGCTTGGTGGCGGCACGTTGGGCTTCGTACCTGCTGGTGCCAGGTGGACGCTTGAGCTGGGCTTAAAATCTCCCCCCATGGGATTTCATGGTTCAAACCCTGCTGAGGGCTTGTTTTTCCTCGCTAATTGCTTTTTTTTTTTCCTTTGGCCTTCAACCTGTAGGGCTGAAGCTCCTTGGGAAGCGCGGCCGCTTGCCTGGCTTTGACAAGCTCTATAAACCAACCTTTTGGCAGCAAAGAAATTTGCATTTGAATAAATAAATCCCTTGGGGAACCCTCGCACCTGCTTGGCCACAGATGCAGATGGGCAAGCAGGGGGTGATGCCTCTTGGATGGGGTTTTGGGGACGGCCCCGATGGGTTTTGGCCTGATCCGATGCCATTCCCTGTTTTCCCACTGCAGGTGACCAGCCGCGATGAGAGCTCCGGCCCTCGCCTGATCCCTTTCCTGCTGATAAAAATGATCAACAAGTCTCGTGAGTCCCACTGGGGGGGGGGGGGGGGGGGGGGGGGGGGGGGGGGGGGGGGGGGGGGGGGCTGGGGGGCCTGCCTCCCTCTGCCCAAGCAGGGATGGGGCACCTGGGGAATTTGCATTTGGAAATCTGGCTTTGGGGGTTGGATGCTGCTTCGCTGTGGTTCCAGTTGAGTGATGGAGTATTGGGGTACTGCGGGTGAAAGTCACGGCAGGGAGGGTAGTTTTGGGGACCTTGATCTCTGGGCTCGGGCAGAGGTGGACTCTGTGGTATAAAAATGTGGCGGAGGCACCCGGAAAGAGGGATGTTTGCCCGGACTTTGACACAAGGCAGGCGGGAGAAAACAGAAATATCACGGTGGCTTTTCAATCTGGAACGAAACCACCTGGCTCGTCTCAGAGCCACTCCTCTCTGGGGCACGGTGCCAGCCAAGCCTGCTGCTCCCTGGGGAGAAGGCTTTGCCATCCTGGATCTACCGGGGACATCCCCAGGGGGGCTGTGGGACCCCACATCCGATCAGCCAAAGCCCAGGGTACYGGCTTGACGGTGGTTTTTTCTCTCCCCCTCCCCTCTGGGCGTGCAGGAGGGAAGATACTCGGGGTGCTGGCGCTGTTTCTGGTGATGGTTTGGTACTCGATCTACCGGGAAGACAGGTACATACAGCTGTGAGTGCCTTTTATTCAAGTTTAAAGGACCTCCTGCCCTTTCCTTCACTCCCGGGAGGCGGCTTCTTCCCGCCCATCCCAGACAGGGATGCCGGAACATCGTCTGGCTGGACCCCAGCAGACCGGGGAGGCGGCGGCATCCTCGGCTGCTGCTGGAGAATGGGGGACACATAGGAGGTTCCCCCTCGGTGTGTGGGGGTCGTTGGGCTCTGTGGGGTTTTTTGCAAATGCTGGTGCTTTTCTGAGCCCGGGAGGATGGGATAAGCCTGCTCTCTTCCCAGTACCAGCAATGTTGATGGAGACGGGGAAAGCGGAGTGTGAGGTCCATGAGCAGAGCAAGAGAGACCTCTTCTGATGCAAGGCTGCAAGCCCAGCAGATAAATACCCAGGCAGKGCTGGCCTTAAATCCGGCTGGAAATCTCTCTGTCATGGCTTGAATCCCGCAGTGGGGGTGCCTSGGGGTGCCAGAGCCCTCTTTGGCCGGAGTGGGGTGCAGAGGAACAGGCATTATTTGATTTAATTAACCTCTTCCCTTACAGCTTTTATTTCCCTGTGCAAGAAAACAAGACAATGTGTCCCGTTGGGGAGGTGGAAAAGAAAGCGGCACAGCTCATCAAGAAGTGAGTTTCGGGGMTGGGAGCGGGGAGGGGAGGGGGATGCAGGGCCAGGAGCCCCCTCCCTGTGCCATGCCTGATCCTGRTCTCACTGGCCCTTTGCTCCTCGGCAGCTACACGAGGGACCACCCGCTCTTCTTGCAGCTGAAGGACTATTTTTGGGTGAAGACGCCGTCACTCTACGAGCTGCCCTACGGCACCAAGGGAAGTGGTAAGCCTGGCAGCGCTCTCTGGGGTCTGTCTGTCCGTCCTGCTGCTGCTCCCCGGAGCTTCAACTTCCCTCTTCCTAAAGACAGCTGCAGGTTGATTTTGTTGGGACTTTTCCCAAACTGTTTTGATTTTTAGACTCTGCAGTGTGTACCTCCTCACCCTGGGTGCCTCTAAAAGGGTTTAGGGTGGGCCAGGTTTTACTAAGACCCAGTGATGGATTATCTGCCTGAAACTGGGATTAACAGCAGCAGGAAATTCGGCAGGGATGGGGCARCACCCAGGGTGTTGTGCCAGGCAGGAGCTGCCTTCTTCACCTTCCTCACCTTCTCCTCGCCTTTGCTTTGCAGAAGATGTCCTCCTGCGCTTGCTGTCCATCACCCAGTACTCCCTGCCCGAGAGCATCCAGAGGTAACATCGGGGTGGGTTTAGGGGCTTTTCTTTGTTTTTCTTCATCATTGCTCTCTTGGGCGGGGGTGGAGCATTGGAATTTGTCTGTTGCGGGCCCAGGATTTGGCAAAATGAACCTCCGCAACCCAGGGGCGGTGGATGGAGCACGGGAAGGTTTGGAGATGGGACGGCACAGGGGTTAAAATCACCCCAGTTTTGGAACGGATCTGGCTGAGATGGGGTTTTCTCTCGCAGCCTGAAGTGCCGGAGGTGCGCGGTGGTGGGCAACGGCCACCGGCTCCGCAACAGCTCCATGGGGGACACCATCAACACCTACGATGTCGTGATCAGGTACAGCCCTGGGCCCGGCCCACCGCTCCCTCCCCGCTGCCACCCGCAGCTGGGGCTGACACCTGTGATGTCCCCAAGGCTGAACAACGCCCCGGTCCATGGTTATGAGCAGGACGTGGGCTCCAAGACCACCATGCGCCTCTTCTACCCGGAGTCGGCCCACTTCGACCCCCGGATGGAGAACAACCCCGACACGCTGCTGGTGCTGGTGGCCTTCAAGCCCATGGACTTCCAGTGGATGGAGGCCATCCTCAACGACAAGAAGAGGGTGAGCGTGGTGGGCAATCGGGTCCAACCCCTCCCTGACTGCTCCAGGCTCCAACTCTCATCCCCACCCCACCCTTGGGGACGTCTGTCCTCTTGCAGGTTCGGAAAGGGTTTTGGAAACAGCCCCCACTGATCTGGGACGCCAACCCGGAACAAGTGCGCATCCTCAACCCCTACTACATGGAAGTAACTGCTGCTAAACTGCTCAACCTCCCCATGAAGCAACCGCGGAAGGTCAAACAGGTAAGGGCTGGGCATGGCCGGTCCCCCTGCACCCCCGTGGGGGGGGACAGCCTGTCCCCGTGCAGCTCCCTGAAGGCTGTGGCTCTTGTGTCCCCCAGAAGCCCACCACAGGGCTGCTGGCCATCACCTTGGCGCTGCACTTCTGCGACCTGGTGCACATCGCGGGCTTTGGCTACCCCGACTCGGCCAACAAGAAGCAAACCATCCACTACTACGAACAGATCACGCTCAAGTCCATGGCCGTAAGTGCCCCACAGTTTTGTCCGTGTTCYCCCCGTTTTTCCCCCAGGACGGGGGATGGCAGCCCGGGAGAGCAGTGGCATGATGCTGAATGGCATGGCAGGCTCTTCCCTCTCGCTCTTCTCACATGATGGATGTTGAGGTCCACCTTCTGCAGCCGAATGTCTTTGGAGGCACAGAGAGCTGGATCCATCCCCGGTTTGTGGGAGGAGAAGGGCTCATGGACAGGGGGATTGGGTGGGGAGGGTTCCGTCCCTCCTTTTGGAGTGCTCAGGGCCCTGCTGGTGGGGTGGGCAAGGTGGAGGGTGGGAAGGGTGGAAGGAAAGTGCGTGGTCCCTCCTCGCTGGGCTCTGGGTCACCACCTGCTCCCCGTCCCGCAGGCGTCGGAGCACAACGTGTCACACGAGGCCGTGGCCATCAAGCGGATGCTGGAGCTGGGACTCGTCAAGAACCTCACCTACTTCTGAGGGCGGCGGGGCTGCGCAGGGACAGCGTCCCCAGGGCGAGGAGACACCGTCCCCCGCAGGGAGGGGACACCATCCCCCGCAGTGAGGGGACACCGCGCCGGCGTGGCCGGAGCGACCGAGGGCAGAGCGTCCTTGTCACCGCCGCCACCGCGCCCTGGGACTCTCGGAGCAGGGCTGGGGCTGGGGGGCCGCGCTGGACCGTGGGTCCCCGGGGTGGGGCAGCTCTTGGGGGGCGCAGGGAGCCCGGCGGGGCCGTGCCCCGGCGCCTTTTCTACTGACGCACTGAAGCTACCAAGGACTGGAGGGGATTTTTGGGGTAGGGGGGTCCTCCCTCCCAGCGGGCCTGAGGGGGTGAATCGGGGCAGGAGCTCTTGCCCTGGCCTTTCTCTTTCCCTTAATTCCCTCATACACTGACGAGGGCCCTGCTGAGGGGCTGATTTTGGGGGTCCCGGGACCCCCCCAGGGAATGGGATCCTTTGGAGGCTAATGTTGCCTCCTCCTGGCCCTGGACCTCCCCCCAAATATTTAATTTCCCCCTTTTTTTTTTTTAATTTCCTTTTTACTTGGCGGCCCTGTCCTGTGCCTTAGCGCTGGCGTGGGGGCTCGTCCCCGCAGCCCCCCCGGGCGGGGGCACCCTGGGGTGCTTGGCCTCGGGGTCTGCCGGGGCCCTTTGGGGGTGCAGATTAATTTAATTAATTTAAATGCTAATTTATGGTGGAGCCTTCACCCAGGGCCTGCGTGCCACTGGTGTCAGGGCAAGGGGCCTTGGGGGGGCTGGCGGGGTGCTCGGCTCCAGGGGGTGGGTAKTTGGGGTGTCCCCCCACCACGGAGGAGTTGACTGGTGCCTTCTCCCTGCTGGTGTAGGGTCCCCTCTGCCCCCGTGGGGCTGCAGGTGTTGGGGGAACCAATGGATGGGGGTGTTGGGGTTCATTCTGGCACCCAATAAAGTCCTGGTGAGGCTGGGATGGGCTGGGTGCTCCTGGAGTGKGACAGGGGGGAGTGTGAGGGAATTTTGGGGCTGTGAGATGCAGGGAGGGTGGCCTGTCCCCATACCCTTGTGTCCCCATGTCCCCTTACCTGTTGTGACGCCCCATCTCCTGGCTCCCACGCTGGCGTTGTGGGGTCCCAGCTGACCCGTGCCTCAGTTTCCCTCYACCACCAGCCACTTTGGCCCCCCCCCCACGCCCCGGGGGACTCCCCCAGGAGGCCATGGCACACCCTGGCTCCAGGCCGGGTCTGTGCCCGGGCAAAGTGTCAGGGAAGCCGATGTCCCCGCGGGGCRGCCACCAGCCCAGGCGTGCCACGAGAAACACCTCTTGTATTGACCGCGGCGCCGCGATACAGCGTGGAGAGGCCCTTCCCGGGGGGTCCCTGTCCCACCGATGTCCCCCCCCATCCTGTCCCACAGGGCGGGACCCCCCAACCCCCCCGAAACGGACTCTATAAGTATGGACACCGAACACCACGAAGGAAGGGAAGGAGCCGGGTGGGAGAGGGCAGCGGGAAGCGGAGGCGAGCGGCTGGGGGGGCGCGGGGGTGCGCGGTGGGGCCGGGGCGGCCCCAGCCCCGCGGAGGGCGCGGCTCCCCGGGGCTCAGCGCGTCCCCTGCAGGGTTGTGCTTAGCGTGTGCCGGGGAGGGGGGGATGCTCGGCCGGCCCCCCGCCCCGCAGCCCCGCTCCTGGGGGGGGCTGGATCCGGCCTCTTCCCGCCGCCGCTGCCGGCGGGCGCGACTGTCCGAGCACGGAGCCGCGGCGCCCACGCGGAGGGTCCCGAGCGGCCCCGGAGGGGCTCAAACGTGCGTCTGCATCCGCCTCTGCAGGGGCCGGCTGGGGTCTGAGTTTTGGGAAGACGACTGGGAGTGGTGGGAGGAGGATGCGGAGGCCTTGCTGGCCTTGTCGAACTGCACGTAGCCGTCCTGCTTGCCGCTGCTGCTGATGCTGCTGTCGCACTGGGTGTCGAGGAAGGAGCTGCTGTCGCTCATGGAGCCGCGCTGGAACTCGCGCTCGCACAGCTCGATGGAGCTGCTGCCCATGCCCAGCACGAAGCGCTGGCTGTAGTCGTAGAGGCGGCTCTGCCCGCTCAGGGTGCTGTAGATGTTGGTGAAGGACATGCCCGTGGGCACCCGCTGCTTCCCCGCCGGGCGCAGGTCGGCCGGGCAGCCCGACAGCGAGATGGTGGGGGTGGAGTGGTGCTCCTTGAAGGTGTTCACGCTGTAGTAGCCGTTGGTGGGGTCCTGGGGAGTGGGAAAAGGGGGGCAGGTTGGTGGTGCCCTCCCTGGGTGCCGTGGTGTTTGGGGTGCCCACCCTGCCCATCTACATGCAGCACTTATCACAGAATTATGGGATATTTTGAGTTGGAAGGGACTCACAAGGATCRTGGAGTCCAGCTCCTSGCCCTGCACARACACCCCAACAATCCCACCCTGTGCATCCCTGARAGCATTGTCCTGGAGCTCTGGCAGCCTTGGGGCCGTGCCCATTCCCTGGGGAGCCTGTTCAGTGCCCACCACCCTCTGGGGGAACAACCTTTTCCTGATATCTCAACCTCACCCTCTCCTGGCACAGCTCCAGCCGTTCCCTGGGTCCTGTCCCTGATTGCAGGGAGCAGAGATCGGAGTTGCCKCTGGGGAGGAGCTGCAGCCCCSRCTGAGCTCTRYCCTCAGTYTYCTCCAGGCTGAGCAAGCCAAGTGCCCTCAGACACCTCATATGGCCYCTCCAGACSCTTYACYATCTTCATACCCTGCCTTTGGAGGACACYCTCAACCACCAAACCCTCCAGCAAYGTCCTCCTGTGCCACCAGTGCATCCCACTCTGTTCAGCCCCCTCCAGACTGGGATACAGGTGCCCCTTGCCTGCCACTGTCCTGGGAACACACCTYCAGATTATCCCCTCAAAGGGTGCTGCGGCCAGAAAACAGCGCTGGGGGTACCAGCGCCTCTCTCCCTGCACAGGGACAGCCCTCTGGGACAGGCCACCACTGGTGACACCGGGGACATGGCCCAAGGACAGGAAGCCTGGCAGCAGCAGTGCTGGGCGAGGGATGAGCTGGTCCTGTCTGGTGGTGGGCACAGGGAGGGGTGCCCAGCACCCCGGGGTGCAGCCCCTCTGCCAGGAGTGACCTGGGGGGCTCTGAGTTCATCTCTTCGTTGGGCTGGGGACAGAGGAGGGCCCCAGGMTCCATCTCACCTTCAGGTTTTGAAACTCCTTCTCCTCCTCCTTGAGCACCTCGAGCTGCTTCAGCACGGAATCCTGCTGGAACTCCCCCCGGTCCATCTAGGAAAGGATGCAGACGGGGGTCAGCATCCCGGGCACCTCCCTGGCCCCCAGCTGTCCCCACCACCCGCCAGGCCACGTGGGGCGAGCCCCACACCCATCGGCAGCCCCACGGCACGGGGAAGTTCTCGGCCACCAGCCGCATTCAAGGACTCGCCCAGGGGTGCCCCAGCGGGGCGGTGTCCGAGGGCAGCGGAGCCGGCCGGACGCCCGAAAACCACGCGATTCCCTGGCTTACACATTGTTTTTCCCTGTTTAGGACAAAAAAAGGCCGAGCTGATGCACAAAACGAATTATTTACCGTGGTGAGGGCTGGGGCTGCACCCACCTGCCCAGAGGAACACCCCCAAAATCTCCTTGTTTTTTTTGTTTTTTTCCCTCCTTTTCATCCTTTCCTCCTCAGCTGAACTTGGCCACCTCATTAGTTTTCCTTTGAAGGCTGGCCGTGTCGGGGGGAGGCGGGGAGGAGGGGCAAGGTGCACAKTAATTACACCACGGCTTTAATTACCCTTCCTTCAGCACGCGGGGCTGTGCAGGAAGCAGMATAATTACCAACCAATTTCTCAGTTGCCTTTTTTTAGCTTCTCCCGTATTCACCGGGCGCTTCCAGCCCGGCTTGTCTGGGATCACAGCCCCACATCAGCCCCCAAATCCCCTTTTATTGCCCGAATTCTCTTCTCTTTAAGATGGTAAGTGGCTGTGGAAATTCACCCCGCGGCACTTGCTGTTCATCTCCCGAAAGCCTTTGATGTGGCTGTTAAAGGCAATAAATTAAAGTACCTGAGTTTTCCTAGGGAAAAGAAAGCCTGTATCAGCCATTGATTTACCAGGATAAATACAAGTGTCGCCGAGGATTAAATGAGTGCAGCTAAAATGGGATGTGGAGGGTTTTTTTTTTTTGCTCTGCCGGCTCCAACGACCCCCTCAATCCTCTAAAGCGTCTTTGCAAAAGCAGAGACGGAGGGTGTTMACCCTATTGAAAGGGTTTAACAGGTCCTGGCTCAGAAAGAGAAGGAAAAACTACTTCTCCTCCCTGGATTTGGCTTTTTTTTTCGGCGTGGATGACCCAGGTGGGGAGRGCCAGGCGCGGAGATGGAGGAGGGAGGTTGGGACCAAGGGGACAGTCCCACTGTGACCAAACCTCCCTGGAATGAATGTTGGGTTTGATAGGGTGTTTYAACCCATTTTATGTTGCCTCCTGTGTGATGGTAGGAATATTCCAGGCACTGGGATGCTCCTTGAGCCCCCCTGGGACCCCGCATCCGGCTGCACCCTGGGGATTTGGGGTCTGCAGGGAGTGCCCACGTGCGGTCCATAAAGCRCCATCACACCCCYGAATCTCCAGTTCCYCCATTACAGCCTGTCATTAACGTCACCTTTATTAAAGACTGACACCGTTAATTAGCGGGCGGTGGGATGCTCGTTAGTGTGATTTCTGCTTTGTCATCGCTGAGTGAACACCGGGAAGGGACGGAAGTTAACTCCAGTTCACTCCATCACCAATATTAATGGRGATTGCAGAGTGGGAGAGAGAAATACGTGGAAAAAGCCCAGAGATATCGGAGTGCCCCGGCACGGGATGCTCCAGTGTCATGCCTGGACGTTTTTCCAGAGCCAGGGCTTTCTCCAGCCGAGTGACAGCACCAATATGCTCCAGGCCTTGGCCGTGCAGATGGCTGGAGACACCCTCCTGCTGGAGCCACGTGCCCGCCATTCCCCTCCTGCGGGCGCCATTCCCATCCTGGGAATGTCATGCCAGGCCTTAATCCCGCTCGGCGCTGCCGAGTGCCAGCAACCTTCACCATCCCCAGAAGAGCTGGGCATCGCAGGTGGGGTGTGAAGCCCTGCCCGTGCCCAAACCTCGCCGGTCTCTCCCGGATCAGCGTGGCTGAGGGATGCGACGAACCACATCCCTGCATCCCTGAGTGCCGCTGCCTCGGTTTCCCCCACTCCCAAAGGCTCGAGATCCTGAAGCATCACCTCAGCTTCGCTGCTCTCCCACCACATCCCTGCAGAGCAAAGAGCCTTCTCAGGGTCACTCCGGGCAGCGGATGGAAGCAGCGGGCAGTGCCGTGCCTCCGGATCCGCTCTGGGAATGCGGAGCTCTCCCGCGTTTCACACCACCAAATGCAGCCTCCGAGAGGGACAATCCGACAGGATATTAAATCCTTGCCTTTCATTAGYGGACACAATATGTTTTTTAAAATGCTGCTCCAGGTCCCTGAGTATCCCCCAGACCTGGCGGGCTCGAGGTGTCTCCCCCCACCTCGCTCCAGGTTTAATTACAATATTTCCAGGTAGTTGGGTAATTGGATGCCACCCAGCAGCCCTTGTGTGGGTCAGACGTCACCAGGGTGAGGGATGTTGATGACGATTGATTCCCAAACAGCGACTTCCTCYGCTCCCAGCCGGGAGGGAACAAGCCCATGAATAAAGAACCCCTCTGGCAATTCCCAGCTGGATGAAGAAGCTTTATCACCTTCAAACACCATCTCTGGRCTCGATGTGAGCTCCCACCGGTGTGTGTGGGCTGCCCATCCCAGGAGAAGCTGCAGCACCTTGTCCTGCTTCTCCCCAAAATGTTGCTTTTGGATGGGCTGGGAGGGAATGGGATGGAAGCTGCACAGGAGGGGTGTTCCCTGGGCTTCCCGGGCTAGGCTGGATGTTGTGGAGGTRCAGCCTGGCTCTGATTCAGACCTGGCTCTGCCAGCTCGGGGTTGCTGGTGCTTCCCCGGGTTGCGGTGGCAGCAGCCACTGGGCACATGGATCACATCCTGGCCTGTGGGCACGGGAGGAAGGCAGAGAAAGGGCTCCTGTGCCCACTGGGCTGCAGGTGGGAACGAGCCCAGCCCTGAATGGAAGTTCTGCRTCTTTGATTTTTCCTCTTCCACAGGGATCTGAGATGAGCGCCTGTCTGGAAAAGGTGTCTGGGGTTGATCACCTGCGAAGGCTGTGAACAAACTGGGAACAGCCCTTGGGGCAGAGGGATGGGTTTCGAGAGACAGGAGAAGATAAACCTGTCACTGGATTGGTTACTTTGACTGTTCCACTCCAAATATGAACCAAAGGTGATGCCTGGATCTGCCTGGCCACACTGGATCCCCTCTGACAGGAGATGATCCAGAGGTGGAGATCTCTGGGATGCTCCTGCCTGTCTGTCACTTTGGGATGGTCTCTGATTGCTCCWGGCAGTGGGGATGGCTCCTGGTAACAGAGGAGGTTGTGCCACGCTGGAGCTGACGATGCTCTTCATCTCTCTCCTCACAGCCCAGGCCCAACRGAGCCGATGCAATGCATCCCCCAGGAGGGAGAATGCTGCTGCTGTGGTTTATTTTCCCCAGGATCAGACCCTTTACCTTTACCGGGCTCTTCTCCCTCCAGCCACTAGAGCTGGCAGCCTTTTCCCTGCCCGCAGGCATTGCCTGGCAGCACAGCTCTCGGAGCAGGGGGTGGGAACGGCGCTGGGGCAACGTGAACACATGCAAATCAGCCAGCGTGACGCGCATCCTAAGGTGTTAATGAATTTATAGATGCATGAATAATTAYTTGTGAAAAGCACGGCGAGGCGCCGAGGTCACAGATGGCTGGAGAGTGACAAAACGGCGTTTGTGGGGAGGAGAGCCAGGCTGGCACTCCGCGGCCAGGAACGCTCCGGCAACGCGGGACACGGAGGAAAACGAGGAGAGAAGGCACAGCCGCGGTGCTGAGAGTCCTGAAACCCAGCAGGAGCAGGGCAGGCTGCGCTGGACCCAGGCCGGGATGGGGTTAGGATGGGGGTGCCAAGGCAGCAGCGAGGGGCTGTTTGCCAGCGTGGCTGCTCCTCGTTAACATCCACATTAATGATCCCGAGCTCCAGCGTGGCAATGACATCACAGGTGATATTAAGCTGCAAGGTGTGATGGACACTGGTGAGGGCATCATCCCAAAGGATGGAGATCTCACGGGAMACTCAGAGAAGGCAAGGGGGAAGCAGAGGGAATAATGCTGGCACGGGGAGCAGGGAGAGCTGGAAAGTCCCAGGGTGAGGGTAGGAAGGTGCTGGGCATTGCCCTCCTCCTCCTGCTGGGGAGGTCTCATTGCTGCTCATCAGCAACGAGGAAGTTTTTAACTTGATCCATCATTTCATTGACAAAGTTGGAACCTTTTTTCAGGAATCTGTTTAGCATCCAAAGGCTGGGTGTTGGACCCACACCGGCTGTTGGACACAGGGAGGAGGTGGATGAGGGAGAGCAGGGTCCCTGTGGACTCTGAGAAGAAATTGGGAAGTATTTCCTGGGAATGTGCTTGCTGAGGGCAGATGAGGGTGGGGAGGCTCTGGTCCAGGCAGGGGAGGGGGCTTTGATGCCTCCTCCCTGCAGATAGGATGTCCCAGCTGGTGCCAAACCCTCCCAGCATCAGGGTCAGAGACCACGGACCATCTCTTCCAGCTCCTGAAGCGCTGATCCAACAAGGTTATTCCCAAATGCTATATTGTCAGGAAAAATGCCTGGATTTGGCCAGGAGAGGGGGAGAGTCACCCTCCCAGCCCAGCAACCAGGCTGTCGTGTTTTATCCGAAAGCACTCAGCTTTGCCTTCCATGTTTGCACTTAAACAGCCTCTTTGTGCCCTGACCAAACACTTCTCACAAGCCTGGCTGATAAACCCAGGAGCTCCATAACCTCTCCCTGTAAGGCATTTTTTTCCCAGCTCTCAAACAAATGTTGTCATYCTTTTCTGCACCATTTCCACCCTGCCGGAATCCTCATTGCAGCGTGCCCGGCACAGCTCCGCTCCCAGCCTCACCAAGGCACGTGTTGATGTGGAATCACCCTCTGGCTCTGGCAAATAACCTAGGAAAGTCCCCAGGATGGCTTCCAGGATGCCACGCCTGGCCTCTCACGACCATCCTCTTCCTCATTCACTCACAGYGGGTAAATGTTTCGTGCGTGTCTCTTCCGCTTGAGGCTTCGTGTGTGCTTCCAGCCTGGTGGTTACAGTCTGGAGTGGGACTGAAACCCTGTGGGAGCCAGATCCTGGCTCTGCTGATCACACAGATGATGTACATGGAGAGACCCTSTCCTTCCCCTTCACCCCAGCAGATTGCTCCAAACCCAATCCCAGCCTCCTCCGTCCTTCCAGCCTTGCCAATCTCACCGTGCACTTGCAGATTTCTGAGGGAAAAACCCTTCTGAGAATGAAGGGTCTTGCACAGAAGCCTCAGCATTGCTGGGATAAGGTGCCAGATCTCCACCTCCTCCTGCCTGGTTTTGAGGCTCCCTGTCCGTGTAATGCTCTGGCAATCCCGACAATTCCAGCGAGCAATTCCACCCACCCTACGATGCTCAGCCTTGCCTTCCCACCAGGCATTTGTGGAACGGCTTTTGCAGGCAGGACATACAAGTGCTGCCCAAAAATAGAGAGTTAGAGAAGGAAAAAACCCACCCAACAGCCTAGAAAGCAGCCTCTGGCCTCTTCAATCCCTTCTCCCTTTGCCATCCGCTCTTTTCTCTCCTTTTTYAGAGCCACTTGCCTTTCTTTGCCATTTTTCAGCTTCTATTTGTCACCAGCAAGGGAAAGCAAAGGCAAACGGGGGCTGAGACACAGAGGACAGTGACCACAGCAGCCAGAGRGGCTGGCGGTGAGGATGTGCCATGGGATCAAGCTGAGTTTCCTGGGATCCCAATCCTCTTGCCCTGCCCGTGTCTGTCAGTCCCCTTGGCTGAAGGCAGTGGCCTCGGGAAGGTGACACTTCCCTGRTTGTTACAGACCCAGGTGCAGACTGGCCCCACACCCCCAGCGATCTGGATGTGCATCCAGCCCTGTGCACACACCTTGGTTCTGCCCATAAAACTCTCCGGATGTGCTCCCAGGTGTGGGCACACCTTGGTTCTKCCCACAGAACATTCCAGATCCATTCCCAGCCCAGTGCACGCACCTTGGTTCTGCCCAGAGACCTCTCYGGGCGCACCCTCGCGGGTTAATGACCTCGTTATCGCCTCATTCTCCCCCGTTCCGTGTCCCCCTGCGCTCCGCAGCTTTCCCGGTGTGAGGTGGCAAATTTGCTTTGCGATTAGCCCGGCGGGCAGCTGGGCCACTGCAACAAACCCCTCCCAGCCCTCCCTCCTCATTAGCCGAGTTTCACTCGAGGAGTTTTTATGGCAGGAGGATGTGGATATCAAGAGCAGGATGTTTGGAGGAGCACCTTTGCCTTGAGTGGTTATCGTGGGGCTGAACGACTCGTGCCTGGGTTCTTTACCATCAAACATTTGCCCGGAGCAATCGCTTAGGGAGGGGAAGGAATTCCTTACCATCAGCTGCTTGATGGTCGGGTGCTCCTCTGCCTCCCTGCCCGAGGCCGGCTCCTTGTGCACGATCTCCACGCGGATATCGTTCTTGGCGGAAACCACACCTTTGAGATCTGGGAAAAGAGGGAGATGGGGAAAGGGGTTAGTCCAGGGCAACGGTGGAGCTTCTGCACGGACCTGCAGGATGCCTGGCAGCCCCAGGGAAGATAAACCCGKCTCAGCAAGCCCACTGGAGAGCTGGAAGAGCAATATTTGCATTGCCATAAGGTATGGGCAGCTCAGACTCCTRTGGGAATTCCTTTGGGAGCTCGGTGGGTCTCTGCCACGCTCACGGTGCTGTTACCAGGGGCTGGGCTGCAGCAGACCTGCTCACACAGGGAATGGGGATCATTGTCCAGCCTGCTGATCCATGGGAAATACTGCTCCCAAGGGCTGGGCCAGCTCTGCCCAGGCACTGGGAATCCCTGAGAAAAGCCTTCCCAAAAAAGTTYGGGGTGCAGACACACGTGGGAAAGGCCAAGCAATGAGCACTGACGTAGCCAGGGATGGTTTTGTCATCTRCAAGCAGCCTGGAGATGACAAGGAGAGAAGAGAGAAACATTCCTGGAGAGACTCCCTGCCTTCCCTGAAGGTGTCAGGCGTGCTTTGAACAAGTCATTTTAGCAGAATTAAACCACAGCCGGGAAGCAGCGGGAGCGGAACGGCGGCGCAAAGCCGAGATGAAAAGCAGAGATGGAGGCAAATCTGAGCAGCGAGACCTCAACAGCTTTGAAGCCGAGCCCCAGCCACGGATCTGGCTCTCACCTCCCAGGATGGCTGTGCCAGCCCTCCCGGCCCCAGAAACTGCCTTGAACCCCCGGTTTGTCAGATCCACCTCCAGCCGACGGATCCAGCAGTGCCCTGCCAAGCCAGGATTGCAGGGACCAGTCCAGAAAAGGCTGGGCCCCCGGGGAGTTTTATCTCTAAACCAAACTGAATGATGTAAGCGAGACCAGCTCGAAGCTCCATCCTTGGATTCATCTCTCCCGGCATCCCCTGCCCTCGATATCYGCAGCCCCCAGACCTCTCCAAGTCTCAGGGCACGAAGCAAAGGCTTTCACTGGGAAGTTACTACAGCTTTTTTTATGTTTTCCTGCTGGGACCACGTTCCTGGTGCTGGAGCCTCCGTCTTTAATCACAAGCAGAAGCTAATCACTGTCTTGCCGCTCCTCTCCCAGGAGTGCTCCCCCTAAATAACTCTGGGCCGTTAAGTCACTGAAGATACAACAACAGATGTGCAGTAATTTTTTTTTTCTTTTCCAGAGCCTCCAGGCTCGGTGTGTCTGCACCTGGTCCTCTTTTCTTTTTTTTTTTTTCTTGCTGCATTTCCCCAAAACACGGTCAGGAATTGCCTCCCCCAGTGCTGTTAGTCGTGGTCAGTGGTGGGGTCAGGAGATTCCTTCTCCAGAGTTACTGCTGGGTCACTGTGTCCCCTCCACACAACTGTTCTCGCAGCCTGCACCAGGTTGTTGTTGTAAACGATGCCACRAGGCTCCAGTGTTTGTCTTGGGAGAGGAATCTGCAGTCAGCCTGGCAGGAAATGAGTCCTTCTCCTGATATCCAAGTGCTCTGTTGGTTCCTGAGCTGATCTCTGTAATGCCTCTGCTCATCACACACCACTAACGGTGATCAAATCCCTTTCCTCACCTTTCAGCCTGGTGTTCCCACTGGCCTGCCACTGGAGATAGTGGCCACAGCATCCAGCTGGCATCAGCACCTCAAAACTGGGGTAAAAGCCCATCCACTTGGCACATCCAGGTTCTTCCCTGCAGGCTTTTGAGTGCTGCTTCAGCTGCTGATGCTCCCAGCTCCCCCAGAACCCGAGGACAGACTCTGTTTTGGTAGCTTCCAGTGGCTTTTGGAGCCATGTGAAGGGGGACTGAGCTGCCCCAGCACCACCAGCACCCCGTGCATGGATGTCAGGCTGGGAGATCCCACCTGCACCCTGGATTTGCTGCTCTTCTCGGTTGGGTCCGGCTCCTCTCTTCCCACTAGGTTTTGGGGAGGGATGGGAGATCMGGGCAGGGATCTTTGCTGACCTCTTGGATAATCCCTCGTTGCTTGCTCTGATCCTGAAGTGGCAATGAAGGCTTTTGGGAAGCACRTGGACCCGTGCCCTAGTCCAGGGATGCTGCCAACCTCTCCCCAGGGAATCACACTGCGGGAGGAGCTGAGGAGCAGCAGAGCAGGGAAGATGCCCAGACCCAGCAGCCTGTGCTGTATTGGAGACCCAAAAGCCCTTTCTAAGCAGGACAGTGCTGGAAGCACAGCAGAGGAAAGGGACTTCAAACCCTGCCACCACATCCCCAATGCCCTTTTCCCAGTATGTATCTTCCCAGCCCTGGTGAGGAAAATGCCTCTTCTTCCCTATTTACCACTGGGATAAATCACACAAGGCATTTGGCTGGGATGGCCTTGTCCCCTCCTGGCTTTCCCCTTGAAGAGCAGCCCATCCTTGCTTGTGAGGGACTAAATCCTGGCGTTTTCRCCGTGACTGGGATCTGTTGTCATGGCACTCCTGTGAAATTGCGTGTCCTGTAAAGGGCCCTGCACCATCTGGTTCCATCAGAGGAGAGGGAGATAATGAACCACGTGCTCTGCCCTGCTCCAAAGGGTGTGGCGTGGGGAAAGCACAGCCATGGACATGGGAACACGGCTTGGCCCTGCTCCCATCRGGTGCTCGGATTGTCCAGTGCTGCCAGATGATCTCCATGATGTCCAACTGGCCTGGTCTTGGGTCCTGCCCATCAGCAACCCTTCCCCAAAAAGCAAGATTAACGACTTCGCCCATTTARTTCATTAATTCTTGCTAATGGAGGCTGTGAGAGTTCAAAAAAAATGGGATAAAACAGGGAGAGGCATCATTATCTCTCTGAAAATTAAACACATTTCTGCAGTGGGGGCCGTGTGTCCGTGCCCAATCTGGGTAGCAGCCTGGGGTCTTTGATGGCTTTGCAAACTGTCAAGTGGGGGAAAATAAAAAGAACAACAACTGGGTTTTCTGGCACACGCACATGGAGAGTTTGGCATCCTGGGATCCGCACCACGCGTCTCGCGAGCCGGGAGCGGCGCCAAGGATCTCCTCCTCTCCCCCAGAGGCTTGGAATGCTCCAGACGATCACACTCTTCTCTCTCCTGGTTTGGTGCCTTTTCAGAGAGCCAACAACCCTCCTTTAATTTCCTGGTGTGTTTTTAATGAGGCCAGATGATGCCACACTCTTCCCCCCATCCTCCTCCTCTACCTGCCTCTCTCACATCACTTTAACTTGACTTCCCACTGCAGCCAGACTCCAAAACGCACAAGTCCCATGAAAAACCCCTCTGCTGGCTGTCATTCCCACTAGAAATATGCATATCAGGAAAACTGGAATTAAAACAGAAGCACAACTGTGGAGGGTTTTTAAGCACTGATGTGGCACAATGAGGATGCTTCTCCCTCTTGGACATCAGGATTTCTCCAAGAGAGGGATTAAGAGGTCCCCTGCACACCTCCTGAGCTGCCTGTGCTGCTAACAGGGATCAGCAGTTACCCTGGCATGTTCTTCCTTCCCTTTTCCCACATTCGCAGCAAACACTTTGTAGATCAACATGAGAAGCAGCTTGTGCTGACAAGTAAATTCAGTAAATTCGGTTGTGTCAGTRAATTCAGGCTCTGAATTCTCCCTGTCCCGCTCAATTCGCCCTCTCCCCAAAGCTCTCCCCCCCAAGGGACGCAGCGTGGCCGGGGTGACACTTACTCCTCTGGGAGCGGGCGCAGCAGAAGGCGACGATGGTGGCCATCAGCACCAGGAACGCCACGCCGGCCCCCACGGCCACTCCGATGATCACCGCCATGGGCACCGACTCTGCAAGAGGAAGGAGAGGGAGCTTGAAGCGGGATGAAGGTCACAGGGGTGGCTTTTCCCCCAGGGACCCACCCCTGGTTACTGGCAGGCGGCTCAGGGATGAGCCCGGGGAGGGTTTTGGGGCTTCCTTCCTTCCCTGCTCCCCCGTCCCTGCGTGGTGACGCCGGCACGGGCTGCCCGTGGGACGCTGCGGTTTGTACGACCCTGCTCGTTCTGTGCCTCAGTTTCCCCGGGAGGGAGAGGAGGGGGGAGCCAGAGGAGCAGTTTAACAACCACTCTCGTTAGTGCCCCGCGGGTTAGTGAATGAGCATCTCTGAAGGATGAAGTGCAAAAGAARACCATGTGTTAATATCATTAACAAAGAGAAATGGCAGCCGAGCAGGCTGATGGATGACTTAACCCAAGAGTCATCATTCACAGCCCCTGCCCATTCTATATCCCAATTTCCTGCCTTCTCCCGTGGCTTAGCAACTGTCATCCTTCCCAGATTCCTGAGGGTGCTACAAAGACTGGGATGGGAGGGACGGCCYGTGCTGGGGCTGGGCACTGCGGGGTGGGGTGTGCAGGGTCTGTGGGAGGCAGAGCAGGGGATCCATCCTCACGTCCTTCTGCCTACAAGAACTCTGTAGCCGAGTTCCTGGTGGGGATTTCGGACTGTGGCTCAGCCAGCAAAGCTGATTTATCCACACAGGTCCTGGCAGCAGCTTGTGAGGTGTGGGGAGGGTGGAATGGGAAATCACATTTGTGGTGAGAGGGTCACATTTGGAGCCCCGGAGACTTTTTATCTCCCTGCTCAGTCCCTGTGGTTCCTCCAGGCTCCAACTTAACATCTCTGACTTAACAGTGAGTGTTGGGTTGGTGGCTGCTCCTGGGATTAGGGAGGGGCAGCCACGGGCAGGACTTCCACTGCAGGACACCGGAGCTGTGGGTACCACAAGTCACCTTCCTCRGCTGGGATGATAAACTACATCCCAAAAACCCTCTCCCCCAAAGCTGCAGGTATCTCTAGGTCCCCATTCCTACTCTTTCTAAGAAGAGCTCTTKTGAACCAAAAGAGGGATAATTCTGTCCAGGATGGCCAGATAAGCTGGGTGAGTGTGGCCTCACTGCTTTCCTGGACACCTCCTTGGAAGCTGTTTTCTCCTGGGAGCCCTTGCCTTGGAAATGGATGGGATGAATTTATGGAAGATGGATGCAGAGAGGTGGTCCTCCTCAGAGGTCTGTGCAGATGGAGGACACGAATGCTGCTGGGCCCTGAGGACACAGGGGCGACCCAGCTGAGAAGCAAAGCCCAGGGAGAATCACTCGACTGGGCRATACAGGAACCATTTCCCACCGCCCACTGGTGTGGAGCTGGGGTTGGGCATGAATTTCATCCTGGACCTGAGGCCACAGATCCCACCTGTGCCTTTCCTCCTTCCTAAGGGGCACACATCCTTACTGGTGGGACTGGGGGGAGTTGTCATTCCACCAGCATCCCCTGTGTAGTCAGCAAAGGGTGTCTTCGTTGTCACCTAACCCCTGCTGGGACAGGGGACTTCTAAACCACTTCATGTCACCCTTTAGCCGTGGCCATGGGGCTCCTGGGCCCTCAGCCCTAATTTGGGCATTGCAGGGTGGTAAAAATGTGGTGCTGGTTGAGTTTAGGCTCTGCTCACACTTGATCTAAAAAGAGCTGATGTTTCTCACTTTCTGGCTTGCTCATGGATTTCCTGCCTGGGCCTGCTGGTCCCTTGATGTGTCATGTGTCACTCAAGCTGGGCCACTGGTGACGAGTCAACAGGCACTGAATCCATCACCAAACCTCTCAGAGTGCCCAGGCAGTGAAAAGGCAAATCCCTTCAGTGCTCTGCAGCCTCGAGCTGGAGGTCAGGGAGCAGGTGCTGGATCTGGGTCCAAGGCTGCCCCAAGGCGTTCACCCTGAAATCAGCATCGTCCCACACCAGCTGAGCCATGGCAAGAAGAAACTGGAATTTTCTGAGGCCACCTGCTAGGCAGTGCTTCTGCCAACAGTGGTAGTTCCTTATGGGATTGTTTTGGCCTTCCCGGGGGAATATGGAGCAAGTGGGTGGAGAGACAGGAGCCTGGAGTCCCTGGGAGGGCTGGCTGGCCCTCAGCTTTGGGGGAGCAGGATCTGCAATGCAGAGCTCAGAGAGAAGCAGATGGTGATGGGGATGAAGATGATGGAGAATCATGCAGGGAATGGGGTGGGAAAAGCGTCCAGGGCTCTCCTGGGCTGGGATAAAGGTAACTGCAAAGGGGCAGGGATAGGAATGGTGGGGATGGTAAACTGTGTCCTGAAGGGATGGGCGAGCTGAGCAGGAGCAGATGGCTGGCTGTGTGCTCCCCCAGGAATCCTGCTCCGSGGCACAGGGTGAGGAACCACAAGGGCAGCACATCCCACAGCATCTGCCCCAAGATCCATGCAATCCTGCTCTGGTGCCAATGGATGCTGGCCAACACTCTCCCASGATGCTGAAACAAGCTGATATCTGCAAATGACCCTGGAAACATATACTTCTCCCTGGTTTTTTTTTTGTCCCAAAATAGCACTTTGTGGGACTTCCACAACATTTTAAATAGGGCTGAGTAACAGCATCCCCCTCCCAGTGGCTGGGGAGCTGGGGCACAGAAAGTGCTGATTTCCAGAGCGGGTCAGTGGCACAGGGGAGACCGGATTGCTCCAGCTTCCCAGTCCTGCCCCAGTCACTGCCCTGCAGCTTCCCTACGCCCCTTCCTGCCCTGCCTGCCCTATGGAAAGCTGCCGGGCCAGGAGGAGGACGCCGGGCCCTCAGGTGTGGTAATGGCTGGGGACAATCCACGTTCACCGTCAGCTCATGATTTCCATACCTGCTTGAATACCAGCTCCTGATTTCATTTCCGTACCTGTTTGAAAATAAAGCAAGTGTCCACAGCCTTGCACAGCCCACGCGCCCACCGCAGCCTTCCTGAGCGCTCAGCCCTCTGCTCCGGGGCTGTCCCCGTGAAGGGGACGGCCTCTGCCACCCTGCGGTGTCCCCCTGGCCCGGGCAGGGCTGTCCCCGTGTGTGGCCTGGCGGGGTGTGAGCTGGGAGCCGGCTCGGCTATGCCCGGCCACCCTCCGCCGGGACCCCGGCTCGCCACCGAGCGCTCCCGCTGACTGGCAGACGACCTGGAAAAACCACTGGCTCTGTTTGCATTGGAAGAAGCCCAAGGCTAATTTTAAGGGGTTCATTTAGCTCTGATTTAATCTGGACGCCAGCCTTGCCTATAAATCACRGCTTAATGAGAACAATCCACCTGCCTGCCCTGGCATTTAATAAAATAGAGGAGAACTGGAGTTCCTCCAGGAGCTAAGCATTCCTCACACAAACCGTCTCCCTCCCTTGCTACGGAGAGCCCTGGGAGTGGAAATCCCTTGGCCATCCCCTGGGAATTGCTGGGTGTGTGAGCCCAGGCCTATAAAACGTGCTGGCACCATGGCTGGTGGCTGGGATGTGGGGTTGCCACCAGCCCAAACGCCTTCCTCCCGCTCACTGCCATCACCATGGAGCAGTGGGGTCTGCTTGGAGCAGCCACTCCTGTTTCTCCRAGGCTATAAATGATCCTCCAGCCTGGGGCAGTGGCATCGCCTTGTACTGTGGGACAGGGAGTGAGGGGTGCAGGATCAGCCCGTGCCCTCCAGCTCTAGCAGGACAGGTAAAATCGGGAATACTTTATCAAGCAGAGACTTTGCAGGGCTTGTCCCYGCTCCTGCCCCTTTGCCAAGATCGTGTACCCTAAGGATGCAATCCTACAGCCAGCACAGCTGGAGCATGGTCACTGTCCTTCCTGATTTCCTCTTTGGCATCCCAAGAGCTCTCCTGAGCACCTCCTGCCTCTCACAGCATCTCCCCACTCTCACAGCCCGGCCAGGCACTAATTCCCGCTGCCCCCCGGCCCCCAGCAGCCCCCAGCAGCGCCCACCTTGCTCCTTGAGCCGGATGATCTCCGTGTCGGAGCCGAAGCTGTTCCAGGCCGTGCAGTTGTAGATGGTTTGGAAATCAGCCCGGACAATGTTGCTGATGGTCAGCGTGGAGATGACCCCCTCGTCCGTGCTCACYGTCTCCACCGTGTAGCGCCCGGAGGTCCCAGATTCCAGGACGTTCTCCTTCCAGGACCAAGCCTGCCAGGGGACAGAGGGGTGAGCCCGGGGCACCCCGAGGCGTTCCAGGYGCCCGCAGAGCCCCGGGGTGGTACTCACAATGCGGTCTGGCGGCGGAGTGCTGCGGATGAAGCACTTGATCTGCCCCTTCTGGCCGTGCAGGGCGTGCTGGGTCTGCGTGCTGGAGATGATGGGGGGCCCTGTGGAGACAGGAGAGGCTGCTGGCACCCCACGGGACTGCTGGGGACTGGGGGGACATCGGGGTCCATCTCTAAGGGGCAGGGATGGAGCAACAGTCCCATCACCTCCTGTGATAGAGAAGGACATCGAGGGGGGGCTTTGGGCTCTGCTGGGCTCCTGCAAAGCCCCAAAAAAGCACCAGGGTCTCCCTATCTCTGTCCCCCTATCCCTGGGGTAAACGATCCTGCCCCCATCTCCTCGGTGAGCCTGGCCTCTGAGAAGGGCTTTGTGCTCCAGAAGCAAGGCAGGATCCCATCCCACCTGGTGTTCCTCTTCTCCCAGATTCCTTAAGCAACCATTATACTAATTGCTCTCCAGGGGCTTAAAGATGTGGTGGAGAAATTTCTGCTGGAAAATCCTTGAACCYCATCAGCTGGGCTCTCCTGCACCATTCCGATCACAAAAGGAGCCCAGCCTGGCTGGGAAAGGCTCTTCCTGACCAGCTGAGTCAGTTTGGGACGGGAAATGTCCTTGTCCCGCCTTGGTGGACATCCTGTGATTGGGAGAAAARGGGTGGGAGAGGAGAGCATGGCTTGGTGGGCTCAGCATGTCCCCAACTCTTCTAACAGCCCTGATCACCCCAGGGGAGCAGCATAAGAGCTGGGATCCTAATTGCTGTTTATTAACCTCCTTAATTAAAGCAGATTTGCATTTTCACGAGTGGCTTGCTGCTGGCAGAAAAGAAAACAGCAACAACTGGGCGCAGGGCAGGGAGAAGGGGGGGAGGCAGGGGCTGGCAGATCCCCCCCTACCCTGACTCGGGAATTTCAGGAGTTCACTCTGGGTTGTCACTCCTGGTTTGGAGTATGGCACTGGGTTTATCAGTAAATACAGCCTTGTGGATTTTTTTCCCATTTTCCCCACCTCCCTGCCCTGCACCTGATGTGTTCCTTTAAGAAAAGCCTCAGGGATTTGGGGTAAAGTGGGAAGAARGATTTGCCTGGGTATTCCTGCCTGATTCTCATCCAAATCACCCACTTATGAATTTCCAGAATGCACAAAAATGTACCAAAACACTGAATCCCTCACTCTGCTGCATTTGTACATACAGCTGCCTTTTGGAATCACCCCAGGAACTCCTTCCTGCACCAAACTTGAGCACTCCCCACGCGCTTCCCACTGAGGCACAGCCCTGTCCCTCCTTCCTTACGCTGTTCCAAAGGGAGATGGATGGAAAACGAGCTCATTGAAGCACAATTCACCGACCAGTGACCGCGGTTCTGGCAGCTCAGGAAATTACTGCTGGAAGGGAGCCGCCATCGACATCAGGAATAGCAGGAGCTGGGCGTGAAGGTCAGGACTTGTTTGGATGTAATGGGCAGAGCTGCACGGTAGTGGAAACTTTCGTGCCCTTTTTGATCGAAGAAGACCGAARAAAAAAAGACACTTTGTTGTGTTTTTCTCTCTAAATGCTCAAGATGTTGTTCTAGGCACGTTCCCAAGGTGTGAGTTCTCATTTATCCATCGCTGSAAGCCCAGCTTTCCGAAGGGGCTCAGCAGAGGTGACTCCTTGCTTTGCCTGATGAGCCTCCCGTGGTCAGTGATGCTCCTGCTCACCCAGGAGCCAGCAGAGGCAAGAGCAGCAATGGGATCTGCAGGCCAGGCCTGAACAGTGATAAAAAGAACCACCTCCTCTCCATTTTGATGGTTGTGCGTTACTTATAAATTCTGGAAGCGCTCCAAGACTGGGTGACGCTGGAGAAAAATGGCTTAATAATCATTAAAAGGATCATTTTCCCCAAGGCGAGTGGATTTTAAATGGCACAAATGCCAATGGCTTTGGCTTTTATTATTGCTTCAGGAGTTCAGACTCGAAGGCTTATCATCATGATAATAGCAGATGACTAAAGACCATTTGTGAGATGAACATGCCCAGAAATAATAGCACCAAGTTGCAGCCTCTCCGCATTCGGAGCCGGTGTTTGATTCTCCACCGGGCTCTGGCTCCTTGTGAAAGCTGCCAATCTCCAGCTTGGCATTCAGAGCCGAGTGTGAGACAGCCCACAGGCAGGGAAAAGGCTCTAAGCAATGTTGCTATGGATATAAATGATGGAGCTATTGGTGGAGGTTATTTTTAGCACCTCGGTGCCAATTTATTTGTGCGGTCCTGGCGGCTCACACAAAAGAGAAGTCTGAGGCAGGAGCCTTCAGGAATGAAAGGATGGCCTTGGCTTCTCCAGTCTGCTCGAGTCCATCCGAACCTTTCTCCCAAGCACTCAAAAGATTTGGCAGGAGAGTTTGGTTTAACTCCTTGCTTGCTGTAGAAGCCCTGGGCTGGCTGGTGCTGCCTGGTATTGCAAAGGACAATCACAGAATGATTTGGGTGGGAAAAGACCTTAAAGCCCATCTCATTCCAGATCCCCTGCCATGGGCAGGGACACATTCCACTAGACCATGTTGCTCCAACCTGGCCTTGAACACTTCCTGACCAAGCTCTCAGGCATGCCTTGTAGAGGTGAATCCCAGGCAAATTATGTCCTGAATTAGTCACCTGGAGTTGTCCAGCCCTTTTAGCAAACCTTTTCTTGCAGGTGGTGGTCCCTGCTCAGCAGCCCCTGCTGAGCCTGGATGATGCAGTGACAGAGTGGACTGCTGGTGATCCGCCTGTGAAGGTGACCTTGGGGGGCTTCTCCTGCCAGGGTGGGAGCTGCAACCAGGCTGGATGCAGTCAGGAGCATCGAGAGGCTTTGGCTGTAAATCCAGCTGCTGCTGATTTATGATGGCACCAAGTTCCTCCCTTCCCTCGTGCCTCTGCTGCTCCGGCCCTGCCAAACGCCGCCGCTTTGCATAATCCTCCTTCCCACTCACCGCACTCTGAATCCTATCTGCTTCCTTGCAGGCTGCTGGCCTTGGCTCTGGCACAGGATGGGGCTGCTGGGACCACAGACCTSTCTGGTGAGGCTGGGTGGGGAGGGCAGGAGGATGCTTTCCCGCCCCAGCACCGTCCTGCYGTGGTTTTGGACGGTTCTGGGAGTGGATGGGCTGCTGGGACTGCAGGCTCAGGCTGGGTCGGATGATCCCTCAGTCGGGGTCTCCRTGCTCGGTGGGATGGATCAGCCCCCCCAAAGCCCACGTGCCCTGACCAGGGTCTGTGCAGCCAGTCCGGAACACAACTTCTCAATGCCTGATTTTTCTGTGACGAATCCCAGCCCGCAGAGGGAGGCATCTGGTTATACCAAGACAATTGTGTCACCCTCTGGATTTAAAATCACTTCAAAATATGAGGCATTCAACTTCCCCCTTGAATTACAGCAGAGCAGGCTTCCAGCAGAATTCATTAGCTGGATTAGACACACTGTGCCGTGCTCCGGAGTTGGAACACTGCTCCTGCTGCAGGACAGGCTGCCAAGCCCCGGTGCTTGGTGGATGTTGGATGTGGGGATGCTGCTCAGGGRCTCGGTTCTCCTCACTTGGAGGGCCAGGAGACCATCCTGACCCAGAGGTGTGGGATTCTCCCTTGGTCCAATGCCTGTGGTGGCATATCCCAACACTGTCGCCTTTGGGGTGCACCAAGCCCCCAGCAGCACATCCCATGGGATGGGATGTGCAGGCAGTGGGTTCCCGGGAGCTGCTCAAGGCTGAGCAGTGCACCCCATGCATGGAGTTCATTTGCTCCCCATCAGCTCTGCCAGGCTTGAGCTGCAGAGCTCCGGAGAGCAGCTTTTCCGTAATGCAGGCTCCGAGTTCCCCGAGCCTGCGGGGAGCTCTGCGCTGCACTCTGTGCCTGAGAGGTGTCAGGGAAGGAGCAGGTTCTTTGTGCTAATTTGTGGCTTTGTTTTCCATGAGCTCATTTAAGTGTAATTAAAACCCAGCAGCTGCCGGGGAAGGAGGATGAAGGCGCCGAGGAGCTGAGTGGCAGTCGAGGGAGTGGTTGGGTTTCAGTCCCTGCTGCACCGCCCTGGCCTTCCCTTTCTAGGATTATAGAATCATGGAATGGTTTGGGTGGGAAGTGGGAAGTGACCTTTAGAGGTCATCCAGTCCAACGCCCTTGCCGTGACAGGGACCTCTTCAACTCGATCAGGTAACTCGGAGCCCTGTCCAGCCTGTCCTTGAATGTTTCCAGGGAATGGGGCATCCACTGTCTGCGTTACCTGTGTTTGAAATGAATGCCTATTGCTGCCTGAGCTGCCTTCTGCTTATTTTCTTCTCTTCTGTCAGTGAGTGGGGACTGAAACCTGCCAGTTTGTCACGCAGGTGAGAGACAATGCAAAATTCGTCCTCTGCTTATACCATTTGCAGCCTGCCTGGCTCTTTCCCTGCCACATTTATGCTGAAATTTGTTACCAGCTGCTGCGAGGTCCTGGCCAGGGCATCATTAAACTCCAGAGCTCTGGATGTGAGTCCAGGGCACATCCTGACACAGCGCTGGGTGAGCCCCAAGCAGCTGGGGAGGCATCCTGACAGGAATCCTCTCAAGTRTCCTCCCAGGAATCCTCCCAGGTATCCTCATGTGGATTGGAGAGAGTGATTAGGCTGCTGGTCTTGGATCCATGCTCAATTCCCAGCTCTCCAGCTGTACAACAGAGACAACAGCACTCTCCGACCTTGCGAGGGTTTTGCAAGATTAATCTATTAAAGATTTAAAGCTGCCAGCTCCCAGCTACTCAATAAACCCCTGTTGATAATAAGGAACTGCGTGGGGCTGAGCTAATGTTCATTTTTTTCCTTTAACTTGTGCATTTCCAGGCAAATAAATGCAAAATCCACTTTGCTCCAATTGGCTGGATCTCCGATCCAACTGGGGGTGGAATTTGCTCCGAAAGGAAATGTCCGAGGGGGTAATTTGGGAACAGGAGCTGTTGGAGCAACAGGAACACAGCAGGGGGGAATGGATGGTGGAAGGGAAGCAGGAGGGAATGGTGGAGGGAATGGTGGAAGGGAAGCAGGAGGGAATGAATGGTGGAAGGGAAGCGGGAGGGAATGGTGGAGGGAATGGTGGAAGGGAAGCAGGAGGGAATGAATGGTGGAAGGGAAGCGGGAGGGAATGGTGGAGGGAATGGCAGAAGGGAAGCAGGAGGGAATGGCAGAAGGGAAGCAGGAGGGAATGAATGGCAGGAGGGAAGCAGGAGGGAATGGCAGAAGGGAAGCAGGAGGGAATGAATGGCAGGAGGGAAGTAGGAAGGAATGGATGGTGGAAGGGAAGCAGGAGGGAATGGATGGCAGAAGGGAAGCAGGAGGGAACGGATGGTGGAAGGGAAGCAGGAGGGAATGGCAGAAGGGAAGCAGGAGGGAATGGTGGAAGGGAAGCAGGAGGGAATGGATGGCAGGAGGGAAGTAGGAAGGAATGGATGGTGGAAGGGAAGCAAGAGGGAATGAATGGCAGAAGGGAAGCAGGAGGGAATGGATGGCAGTAGGGAAGCAGGGAATGGCTGTAGGGATGCAGGAGGGAATGGTGGAAGGGAAGCAGGAGGGAATGAGAGAAGGGAAGCAGGAGGGAATGGATGGCAGAAGGGAAGCAGGAGGGAATGAATGGAGGAAGGGAAGCAGGAGGGAAYGGACGGCGGAAGGGAAGCAGGAGGGAATGGCAGTGGGAAGCAGGAGGGAGTGGATGGTGGAAGGGAAGCAGGAGGGAATGAGTGGCAGAAGGGAAGCAGGAGGGAATGGATGGTGGAAGGGAAGCAGAAGGGGATGAGTGGCGGAAGGGAAGCAGGGGGGAATGGATGGTGGAAAGGAAGCAGGAGGGAATGGATGGTGGAAGGGAAGCAGGAGGGAATGGATGGCAGTAGGGAAGCAGGAGGGAATGGATGG